>PVIR01006608.1:12840-26576 GCA_004026965.1 Petromus typicus | reverse complement strand
TATCCAGTCTCCAGTTGATGGACATTTGGGTTGTTTCCAAGATGTAGCAATCACAAATTGGGCTGCTATAAACATGGGTGCACATATGTCACTGTGATATGAGTCTTTTAATTCTTGTGTGTATATACCTAGCAGGGCAATGGCCGGGTCAAATGGGACCACCAATCCTAGATTTTTGAGGATTCTCCAAACTGATCTCCACAGGGGTTGTACAAGTCTACAGTCCCACCAACAGTGCAGAAGGGTTCCTTCTTCTCCACAGCCTCGTGTTGGCAGGTTTTTATTACATCTTCAATTTCAGAGATTGATATTGGGGTATTTAACATTTCTATATCTTTTTTATTCAGCTTTGGAATATCACATGTCTCTAGAAATCTATCCATTTCTTCTACATTTTCCATCTCGTTAAGGTACAAATTTTCAAAGTAGGTGTTTATTATCCTCTGGACTTCCTCTGCATCGGTAGTAATTTCCCCCTTCTCATTCCTAATAACATAGATATGAGCCTTTTCCTTCATTTGATAAGGTTGGCTAAGGGTCCATCAATTTTGTTTATTCTTTCAAAGAACCAACTCTTTAATTCATTGATTTTTTTTGTATTGTTCTCTTAGTCTCTATTGCATTAATTTCTGCTCTGATCCTTCTTGATATTACTTTTCTTTATTAATGAATCAACTACCACCTTTTCTGATCTTATCTTCATGTTCCTAGTACAAATATAACTTGGTTATGTTTAGTTTATTAATATATTCCTACATTCAGTTCTAGGACCTTTGAATCTATGGGGATATTAAAGTATTACCCTTATCTAGCTTTGATATGAAAGTTGTGCTAATTACATGAATTGACCTTGGAAATAGACCACTTTTTTCAAATATCTATAGCAGTTTGTATAGAACTGAATTTATTTTTTGATGTTTGGAAGAGCTCCTCAGTAATCTTATCTGAACATTTAAATTTTTTGATGAACTTTTATACTAAGGCAATTGCAGGTCCATATACAAAGGTAAATTATAACACCAAGGACCAAGCCCTGGGGATCAAACTCAAGGTCTTCACACTGAGCGACATCTCTAACCCTTATTTATTTTGAGGCAGGGTCACACTAAGTTGTCAACTTGCTCAGCACAGGCTATGCTTAGGACTGTCTGGGGGCTGGTGTTAAAGGTGGAAGCACCCCCAAACTGAGCAGTCATGGGCTATCTGCCCGGGTTGTCCACTAGTAACATCTTTGAACACTACCACAATACCCTAAGTATTACACTGAGACTAATATAATCTTATTTCCTGTTTTGCTATTTTGTGCTAAACAACCATTTTTAGGCATTTGTGTACTTGCCACCATGGTCAAGTTGCAGAAGAACCTCATAATTAGAAGAACCTCACTTTTACCTCCCATCCTCAGAGTGGTAAGCAGCATCTTCTTCACATACACATCCCTAAAGGTTACAGTCCTGCTGAGATTTTCTATTTGTGTTTGTGTCCATTCTGGCAAAGTTCATTTGTTCTTCTTCACACTTTTAATAACTTCCTCTCATTTTTAAAATGCTTCATTCCTGGTCCTAATGATCTTTTAGTACCTAGCCTTTTTTTTTTTTTCCTTCCATATATATATCTATCATCAAAGGATTAATATTTTTATTTCAAAAGACTGATTCACCTTTTAGAAAAATACATTTTCAGGGAATGAACCTGAAAATCTTTATTGCCACACTGTATCCTTTAATATAATGAATCTGCAAAACATAAAATAACTCTTATTTGTGCTCTAGTACATTTCTACTAAATCAATTTTTTTCTTCCCACTTTATTTTTCCCTTCTAATTTTGTTTTGTTTTGTTTTGTTTTTTGAGACAGGGTCTCGCTTTGTGGTTCAGGCTGGCCCTGAGCTCAGCCTCCAACTCACATCACAATCCTCCTGCCTCTGCCTCCCGAGTGCTGGGATTACAGGCGTGAGCCACCACGCCCTGCACTGTGGTATGTGGTACTGGTTGCTGCTGGGTGTGGGTCTCCACACCCAGCATTGTTATGTGGTTACCGGGGAATCGAACCCAGGCCCTTGCGCTTGCAAGACAGGCGCCGCAACCACTGAGCTAACTCCCCGGCCCTCCCTTCTAATTTTTTGAATTGAGTATGTGACTAATTAATTTTCAGTTTTTTCTTTTTTCCATCCATTCATCATACTCTTAGCAATTCTTGGACAAACTTTACTCATGACATAGAGAACTTTCATTGTTGTTTAAGTGCAAATATTTTCTAGATTCCAGTATGAGTTCATCTGTCCTGTGAGTTAAAAAAGTAAACATCAGTTTTATTATTATTTGGGTTACTTTTTCATGAATGTATTTTAGTAATAGAACTAGCTGAATGACATATTCCTAGTCCTTTATACTTGAGACAGGTTACTGCTAAGTTCTCCAGCCCATGCTCCCATCTATGATTCCCCTGCCTTAGCTTACCAGAGTGCCAGAACAACAGGCACACACGGTGGATCAGGCCAGTCAACGCTCACCCCAAGTCTGCCAGGGGGCCCATTCTCCTCCTCCCATGCCTGGCCAGTCTTACAGGCTTTGGTTACTCAGGGTCTCACACTGTAGCACCTGACCAGGACTTTCTGGCTTCCTGATCTCTAGCAAAAAGCACCATGATTCCCAAAAAGCAAAACAAAATCTTCATTTATTCATTCACATGATTATTGCTTTAACTTTTCAGTTCATACCCATGAGGAAAGGAAGCAGAAAGATAATTATTCTGCTTGACAGAGGAGGACCCTGAGATCCACAGTAGGGAAGGGGCTGTCTCCAGCCTGAGAGCAGCGGCACGTCAGCTCCATCTTCAGCTCGGCCTGTTCTTCCAAGACAGCAGAGGCACCTGTAGCTGCAGCCAGCACTCTCCTATATAATGCTTATCTTTATAAAAAAATCTTTTAACAGAAAAATTAGAGAAAATTTAACCAAATAAACACCATATGTACTTTTAAACTGTAAAGAAATTACCTTTATGTATTCTGTTATTTTTCAGTGCTGAGACAAAATACACAACATCCAAAACTGAAGGGCAAAAGGTTTATTTAGCTCGGTTTTTAGAAGCATCATTGCATAATCCGCTGGCCTCAAAGCTTAGGGTTAGGGTTAGGGTTAGGGTTGGGGTCATGGGAGGCAGCAAGCTAAGTAGACACCATAACCGCTTCTTTCTACCCCTTTTATTTTATTCAAACTTCCTAGGGTAGGAAGTACCCACACCCTTACTCCAAGTGCTCCAAGTGCCTGGCATTGCACCTTGGAAGAATCAAACACTCTACATTCAGGCACCTCTGAAAAAGTCAAACCTGCAACTCAGGAGGCTTTGTAAGGACATCTAAACACAAGTAATCTTGTATCATCTTCTTTTATTCATTCATTCAAAACTTTACTGACTTTATCACAGTTAAATGTTATGTTGGTTTTATTTATGGTAAAACTATTAAAGTATTTTAACATTTTGTTTTCAATTTTAATTTTAGGGTTTAATTTAAATTTAAATTTCAGCATTTGTTAGCTGTTTGTTTTCCATTTTAAGATTCATAGAAAACATTTTTGCTAGATTACCTGACACATGTAAAATAAATCATACTCCTCCATTATTCTGTAGTATATATCACATAGTACTGATACCCAGTCAGCATTTCAATTAAGAGTTTTAATGAAATTTAATGGGAGTAAGTAATGTTTTGGTGCAAGTTTACATCAATTAAAATTAGTTGATCACTAATGAACAAGTGGTGTTAAGGGGCTAACCCTAAATCAATACAAGACACTTTTAAAGTAAGAAAACAGGTTGATTCAAATGTACATATTTTTGTCCCTGAGATTAAGTACACAGACATCCATGTTACAACATCTTAAGTTAGGATTATAAAAGTCTTAAGTTAGCATCATAGACGTGGCACAGGGAGAAGAAAATAAAGTAAAAGATCTAGGAAAAATCAGCTCACAAGGAATAAAACTAAGACTGTCATTCAGAAAATGGACAGACTCCCCTCGTGGGGGCTAGGCCAGTAGAAAGACTATAATGTGTTTGTGTCACAATATTTGAGTTGTCCTTTATACACAGAATCTGGCTTGACGACCAGTTGGAAGAACAATATAAACAAATGTCCTCTTGGGTGACTAGTCACATTGGTGGAACACCAAGTCTGGAGAATAACTAGTATTTTCTACCCATTGTGATAGACTGTCAACTTGTAACACCCAACTGAATTAAATCAGTGTTGTCTGGGTATGCAAGACCCACATGAAGATTGTCAATACCATAGAGAACTGGAGGGGAAGATCGTATGCCACTGATTTACAAGAAACTTGCTGTGGGTGGTTTTTCTGATGCAAACTTGGCTATTTTCTCTTGTAAGGAGAAACTCTGCTCCTCACTGATGCTAGGAATGGCTGCTGTTCATCAGGAGAGTTCTGATCTTTGCCATGAGTTTACTTCCTGGCTCCAGTGTAGCTCCTTCAGCCTAATGGCACAAATCCTTCATCCTTCTAGTGCAGGCTTTCTAGTCTCTGTCACTGGCCTTGGGGCCTTTCCAATGCAGATCTTCAAGGTGGACAAGTATGAGAAATTGCCGCTAGCTCTAGGCCTCTGGCTGATCTCCTGGAGGTCACTTGCTTGAACTGTAGGACATTGCTGTGGGATCCAGGCCCTTGGGTGGATTCTTTCTCTCTCTAGAGCATGGTTAGAGTTCTTGCACCTCCCTGCATTTTGCTTTTTGGGTGACTATTGTAAAATAATCCTATAAACCTTATGTCCTATATTAAATTTATTCCCTTGCCAACTCTACTAAATTGGTACCAGAGAAATGGGGTCAATACTGTGACATTACATGGCCATGTGGCTCAAGAGCCTTTGGAACTGGCTCGTGGGAAGGGAAAGAGTTAGGGAAGGTTCAGAGATGCCAGCTGAAGAGGTGGAGCTAAAATATCTCAGGCTATTCTGTCTGGGAAATTCTGCTCAGAGCTCAGAAGACCAGAAAGCTGGTAAAGACTGGGCTCACAAGTTTTCTGCAAGGAAGGACTGTATTGGCTGCTGGACTCCAGATAATGTGCTTTGTAGAAAGTTTGTATGCATTTTACTCGTGTCCAGAGACTGCTTGAGAGTGAGATTAAGGGCAATGAACTAATTGATCTAGCAAAAGAAATTTCCAGACAGGTTAATGTTGAGGCCATAGCATGGCTGCTGTTGAGGGCTTTTAGACAGATCTATGTTAAGAATCAAGAGCAAAAAGACCAGCAGAACAATTTAAAGTGTTTTGAGTTTGGCCAGAAAGGAAGCTCCAATAAAGCTGTGGCCTGCAAAGACAAAGCAGAGATCTTCATTTCCAAGAAGGAACAGAATACAACAGAGTCTTAGGGAATCACAAGAAGTAGCAAAATTATGAAAGTCAAAGACTGCTTTGAAAGGAAAACCCCAGAACATCATATTCCAGAATGGTTGCAGCCTAGAGAATTTGTTCCTTGGAAATGGATTCACAGTGCTCAGCGATTGCACTTGACCACTATAGCAGAGAGAAATAGAAGACTAGCTACTGCTCCAGCTGGACGCAGACCTTGGCATCGTCCAGGTGGCACCAGTTTTAGGTGCATGCAGTGGAAGAGTTTAGGGTTGAAAAGGCTGCCACCCAGATTTCAAAAGGCCTGACAGGCCAGGCAGCGTGACCCCAAGAGGGCAGTGAGTGAAGTTGTGTGTGAAGTCCAAGGTGCAACGCAGAACACAGAAGACTGGAGAAGACAGGTGTGTGGTAAAAGGGGAAAGGGGATGTAACTAGAACTTTTGCATTATGTTCTAGTCTCCTGTGAGTCGACGGCACACAGCAAAATAATTAATAATTAGGCAGAAATGAGGCTTAAGAGAAGCTGAGCTTGGGTCTGATCCATGCTACTTTGGGCGGCAAGGACCCCAGACTCCAGCCTGCCACAGCTTTTATTATCTACATTCAAAAAAGGCCCAGAAAGGCAGGTGGACAAGAACAATAGTCCTAAAGAAGTTATGTAGAGGATGACCCAGAGGGGGCATGGCAGATGTCAGCAATAGTCCTTGGGAGGTCAGATAGAATCCAAAGTTCTGCCCTGAGGCAATTACAGCATGTGGAAACATTGAGTCTTTGTTGCTATCAGAGGTGAAGACAAGAGTCAAGTCCAAAGTCCATCTGCAGGCAGGAAGGCCTGGTCAATTTTGACCTCCTAATTTCCAAACAGGATGGAACTTCCCAACATGAACTGTCTGAAGAAAGCTACAAGGAGGGCGTAGAACCAGCCTAAGAGAGAAGCCAAGGAAGCTACAGCCACCTGCAGTCCCATGAGGGTGAAGCCACACAAGTCCTTTGGAGTTTACAATTTACCAGACTCTGAAGATACTGGAGGTGAAACTGTGGGGTTCAATGTTTTCCCTGCCAGATTCCGGGCTTTAGTTCTATTCCTTTTCATTCCCTTACCTATAACCTTTGGAATGCAAATGCCTACCTTGTGCCATTGAACGCTCCAAGTGTTTAACTTTCTTTTCATGTGGATAAGGGCTTACAGCTATGAGTTTGTCTTAAATCTCAGAGGAGATTTAGGACTTGGACATTTCCCCAATGCTGATACAGTTAGGATTTTGGCAACTTTTAGAGATGGACTAAATGCCTTTTGCATAAGGAGATATGCATGAGTTGTTAGGGAGCCAAGGACAGAATGTTATGGACTGTGTTTAGATGTTCCTCCAAAACCACATGCAGATGAGGTAGGCTTTCTTAAAAGGGGGCTGAATACAGAATGTATGATACTGGGATTAAAGGTACGTGATTACTAAAACTCTACAGGTGAATGATTGGTTGATACTGCCCTAATCCCCATAGTCTGGATGGGATAAAAGGGACAGAAAGACACTGCGGAGGCCCTTCTTGTTGTTTTGCTATCTTCTTCCACCATGCACTGGTGCCACTCTGCTGCCTGCTGTGGAGCCAGTTGATTAGGGACTGAGACCTTTACAAACTGTATGACAAAGAAATTTTTCCCCTTCTAACTTTGGGTGTTGGGTATTTTGTCTCAGCAATAAAGAAATATATTAATACACTCATCTTTTTCTCAGCTGCACATACACCTGCACACATGGACTGTCATGGAGATAATACTTAAGGGGAGTAAAAGAGAGCACAGCTTATATTTTATTAAAAACCTGTATCATCTAGGTCAACGCAAAGTCACATGTCCCAGAATGTACAGAAGGTTCTGAGTGTGTCACACTAGCTCTGGAGATCGACTTCTGAATGGTGACCCTAACATGCTCTTCCAGTTCCAATAAGTTTTGGTAAAATTTTTCAGCTGTGTCTTCATCTATGTCCAGCTAGAAAAGAAACAAAAACAGGGAGGACTAGAAAGCAAAAATAAAACTAACAGCATATATGTAAAAGGAAAGCATTCTATATATTTAAGGAAGAAAAAGGCCTGAGAGAAGAGGTATGCTGTGGCTGCTGTATGGGGACTGTCAGGAAACTCTTAAGAACCTGAGGACATACTGATTCTTACACAAGCTCTGGCACTGACCAAACCTACTCTTCTTTCAGCAGTAAGACAGAGAGGTCTGAGTTTCTATCTACCTGAATCTAGTTACAGAAGACCCTGAACAACTGACAATAGCACAAAAGAGGCAACTGTCCTTTGAATTTCCAATGGCAAATCACTTCTTCAGACCCACCATCTTTTGTCAAATTGTCCTCATTAGCTGGGCTATTCTCCAGAAACGTGAGTACCTAATCTCCCTGGGGGATTGTGGGTGCCATGTGACACTTTTTGGGCCAATGAGACCTAGATGCGAATCTTTTCAAAAAGATCAGAGGATCTTTTCTTTTCTCTTCTCTTCCATACAGCTGTCTTGAGCCAGAGGGATAGAAGCCATACTCTAAGGACAGCAGAGCAGTGACTACGAAGCACCAGATGCTGGACACTTGTGGAGCTGCCACTCCAGACTAGGGCTGCCTCTCTCCAAACTGCTTTTGAATGCAAGAAATCTAAGACTGCATTCTTGTGTGAACTGCTGTTCTTTCAACATTCCTGTGTTTCAATTTTTAAAATGTCAGTTTAATCAATACTCTACACATAAAAGCAACCACTAGTCCTATAAAAGTGTTATCTTGCTTTCAAATCAACAGGACTGAACAGGCTTGCCCTTTGCAAAAATGAAAGGCTAGCAATTAAAAAATATTTTTGAGACTTTGAAAAGAAATTTATATCATTTAATCACATTAGTTTTTTTCCCATATTGGAATTGGAAGAATTAGAAATATTTTTAACTCAATGGCATCTTTAAAGAGGACTAACTTTCCCAAATTAACCAACAGTTGAAACAGTTTCTCTGATACATTTTTATACGATGTTAATGAAGTATTTTGATTTGTAGAATTAAACATTTTTTTCCACCTGATAAGCAAATCATCGCACTTTAGGGCACTAGGTGGGTAAATTCAAACACGCTCTGACAGCCTAAACTTAAGGTTATTATTTTACAACACAGTTCTCCAAAATGTGTTCTTTATGATGTTCAAAGTTATGTTAAATATGAAGAGAAGTTAAAGTAGTCAAGAAGAGTTTGGCAACACCAGGATTAAATATGTCTCACGGGTAGGTGCGCGCACACATGTGTGCACACACACACACACACACACACGCATGCGCGTGCACACGCACTGAACTATTTGGACTTCACAAAGCTTTTATTGAGCTGACATGCTTCCTACAAGCCTCTTAGAAAAAGGGGAGATAATAGAAAACGTTCCTCAAATTTATTTGCCTGGGGGACTACTTCTTGAAGATGTTCTCAAGGAATTAGTACCCCACAGAATATACTTTGAAAATCATGGAAGATTGATTCATTCTTCATAACAGATTGGAAAGAAGTGAGCCTGGCATTCCTTAGACCTCATGCTACGAATGCACAGACAAATGGGCTGTCACTCCTATGTCTGGCCTGCCCTAACTTATTTGTCTCGACCTAATGTTATGGCAATGCCTCCTCACAAGAAGCTAAGCAGAGAAAACTGAGAGGCTGAAAAAAAAAAATCAACTTATGACAAAGACACAACAAAATGGTTCTAACGGTTCAAACTAAATGTTCTCATTCTCTAGTGTGTCATTCTATATTATATCTCCTTTTTGAAGATTGAGTCCAAAAACCATAATCCTGATATGAGTTTTTTTTTCCCTGCATCTTCAAAACATCAATCTATTAAAGGTAATAATTGTCACACACTGAATGGAATACTACAGGGGAGTTAACTTCACATAGAAAGAGACTTCATATTTCATCCAATCTGCAACATACTTAACTGTCAGTCAGGAAAAGTGTATTGGGGAGCCTTCTCTTCCCAGGCTTAAATGCTGAAGGTGAGTGAGAGGTAAAAACAGCTAGTATAACAGAGCCTACCAGGGCTGGGGATTTGGCTCAATGGTTCCGGCACCTGCCTTGCAAGTGCCAAGGGCCTGGGTTTGATCCCCAGCAACTACATATAACAATGCCAGGCATGGAGACTCACATCCACCAGCATTAAGTACCACATACCACAGTGCCGGGCGGGGTGGCTCACACCTGTAATCTCAGCATTCAGGAGGCAGAGGCAGGAAGATTGCTGAGTTGAGGCTGAGTTCAGGGCCAGCCTGAACTACAAAGCAAGACCCTGTCTAAAAAAAAAAAAAAAAAAAAAAAACAGAGCCTACCAGGAAGCACTTGGCCTGATCTAAAGGCCTATGGAAAGCTGGGACATAACCTCAGATCTGAGCCATCAACTGAAATCCATCAGATTAAAGAAGGGTAAATGCATTTTCTGTGAAGAGAACAAGATGTGTAAAGTTCAACAGCAGAAGGGAGCAGAAAGAAATGAAACTGGGCCACGTTGATGTCATTAAGAGAGTGGAGACCCAGGGAAGCGAAGATGTGGAATGACCGGGCTGCTCTAGGATGTGGGGACCCGACCCATCAGCTCTGCAGCAAGCACCTTCCATGTAACAATGGGAACGAATTTACCTTTTGCATTGTGACATAGTTGTTTCCAAAGCCTGTGGTGGCACTTAGATACTTGGTCAGAGGATTGAGAGATTCAGGTTTTTGGTGGAAAAGCCAGACCTGAAAAGGAAAAGTATGGCAATAATTTTGTTTCTTCTGCTGAAGGGGAGTAAGGCAGTTAAATTTGGTCATTGTTTAATTTTCTTTTCCCTTACTATCACACAGATTCCCCAATAAGCATGGAGACTAATTTATCTATGGTCAACCTCAAAAGTGCCCGTCACTGATGTGACATTTCCTTAATAGGGTAGCATGCACATAGACAAGACTCAAAAAATGTTTTCTTTTCAATTTTCCAGCTACCTATCATCTCTGAAAGAAACTATTCTTATTAGTTATCTTGTGTATTCTTCCAAAGAAAATTCATTCTCTTGAAAACACATATAATCTTTTCTTTTACGCAAACAAATGTAAGTATAACACGCAGAAATTTTCACTTGAACAGTATGTCCTGGAAATATTTTCAAATTAGGATATGGAGAGCTGTTTTCATCCTCTTTACAAAATAGTGCGCTATCCCATTTTAGGGATGTTCCATCATTTACATAATCAGTTTCTACTGAAGGGCCACAGAGGGTGCTTCCAGTCTTTGTTATTGAAAACTAAACTACAATGTTCATGAAAGTTTTTGGTACATCTGCATGATAAACATCAAAGATGAAATGGATGAGTTATGGGTACATACTTTTACTATTTTGACTGAACTTGCCAAAGAGTGAATCCTTGATAGAGGATAGAGGATGAGACATGATCAAAAATTACAGTGAATGTTTAAATTAAAAATTCATGTCAGTGAGAGGGACATTGCTATTTATCTCCCTCAAAATAGCCTCTCTCACTCTGAACACATCCCATTGTGCTTGCCAGTTTCTTTTTTTTTTTTTTTGAGACAGGGTCTCGCTTTGTGGTTCAGGCTGGCCCTGAGCTCAGCCTCAAACTCACATCACAGCAATCCTCCTGCCTCTGCCTCCCAAGTGCTGGGATTACAGGTGTGACCCACCACGCCCGGCACTGTGGTATGTGGTAATGGTTGCTGCTGGGTGTGGGTCTCCACACCCAGTATTGTTATGTGGTTACCGGGGAATCGAACCCGGGCCCTTGCGCTTGCAAGACAGGCGCCGGAACCACTGAGCTAACTCCCCGGCCCTGTGCTTGCCAGTTTCTGAAGTAGCTCTGGGAGACCTCTTTTGTGAGAATGCTTAGAATCAATTTGAAATGTTTACCCTTTCAAGATCATTTTGATTTGGGGGAAAAGTCAGAAGTCACATCATGCTGGGTTCAGGGAATAAAGGGGATAAGGGTGCACTCTGATGGTTTACCAGCCTGCTTTTCCATTGGGGAGCACTGAGCAATATTGACTGTGCTTGTGATCACATATAAAGACACTCAGGAGAGAGGCCTCCCACAGTGGCTTTAGAAGATAGCAAGAATGAGGGGCTAAGTAGGTGCAAAGTGAGGGGGAGTACTCTGAGAGGGATTAAAAGGCAAAGTGCCATTTACTGCAATAAAGCTCTGTTGAAACACACACTGTACTTTTTAGATACAACCTGTAGTTTACCTTGCCCTGGGAATGTAAGAGTCCTTACTACACTAAACTCTTGTCAATATGGTGCATTAAGCAAACTTTCTGACACTTGCTAACTGGAGTTGAAAAATAACGTTTCAGGACTGGGGCTTTAGCTTAGTGATTCCAGTGCCTGCAGGTTGGATGATCCCAGCAACCACATCCAACAATGCTGGGTGTGGTCACTCATGCCCACCAGCAATCAGTACCTATATCACATTTCTGGGTGTGGTGGCTCAGGCCTGTAATCCCAGCGCTCGGAGGCAGAGGCAGGAAGATTGCTGTGAGCTCAAGGCTGAGTTCAGGGCCAGCCTGACTATAAAAAGGTGGCCCTGTCTCAAAAAGACTAAAATAATAATAATAATAATAATAATAATAATAATAATAATGATGATGATGATGATGATATTTCCTTAGTTTTAATTTGTATGCCTTTTCATGAGTGAAGGTAAAGATCTTTTCGTACAATTAAAGTTCCTGTCCTTTGGTCATTCCAATACATTGTTCTTCACATGTTTTGCTGAACTTTTTAATATACTAACAAAATTAATCTTTCATCTATCATATGAATGACAGGTATTTTTCTTCTTCATGAGATCTCTGAGTTTTACTTATGGTTGAATTTTTGGTCAAACTTTTAAGGTTTTATTTAATCACCATCTAGTCTTTTCCTTTATAGTTTGTATAATAGATAAGCCTTTACTCACAACACCTTCTAATAATTTTGTTTTAATTTTTACATCTAATCTAATTTTCTACAACATGTAATGGTGAACAAAAGATTCTACTCTACTTTCTGGTATGAATATTTGCCAAATAACTCATCTTACTTTCACTAATTCTGAAATGTCATCTTTATCCTGTATTAAATCTTTTTATTTTTATGAGCGTATTTTTGTTCCATCAGTTGATGAATATGCAATGTCTGAACTGTACTATTTTTCATTAAAATATTTTCCTTAAAAGCTTAGATGCCAAAGTTTATTGGCCTCTTTGCAATATGCTTTCTCTCATTTACACAGGTAGCTCCTATTACAAATCATATAAAGCTAGGATTGATGAAAGACTATGTCCAGTAGTTCACAGCCAGGAAATGGAGCAGCGGAATTTGAACAGTTAACATAACTATAGCACCTTTCCTCTCAAGGTCTCTCAACCGCAAGCTGTTCTTCTTTTGGGTGGTACCAGGGATTGAACATGGTCCCTTATACTTCCAAGGTAGGCACAGTACCACTTGAGCTAAATCCCCAGCCCATGTTCATGTTGCTCTTTCAGAAGACAAACCCTACCAGACACTGAAAGAGATTCATGTTCCTCATGTGGTATGCTCACATCCACTAGCATCTGCACCCATAACCAGTAATATTCAGGTAATATTTTCCTATTATCTACATTTTGGAAATTACAACAAGGGGTCATAAGGACCCCGAAAACAGTATCATGCTGTACATCCTATCTAAATCCAATCTGCCCCTAAGAGCCCAGATCAACTCACACTCAATGAGCAAAGTCTGTACTAGGCCTACCTCCTCGTCCTACTTTATATTTATTCCTGGAGTACTCTCCACCTGATTAGAGAATGCCTACTTTATAAATTTATTCTCTTTTTGCGACACAGTTCTGGGCTGTTTAGTTAATAGAGGATTATTGTTTTCTAATTATTGTCCAACTACTGACAATCAGTACATACTTGATTTCCAGTGCCACAGATAATGCAAAATAAGTAATCCCTAAGAGACTATGCATTAATACTTCTAATTGATTGACACCTATATTAAGAATTAATTATAGTATAAAAGCACATGCTCTTACAACCTATTTGCATCTTTACATTTAGTGCATTTGATTCTCCAGTGATTAAAAAAACAGGAACATTGGGGCCGGGGAGTTAGCTCAGTGGTTCCAGCGCCTGTCTTGCAAGCGCAAGTGCCCGGGTTCGATTCCCCGGTAACCACATAACAATACTGGGTGTGGAGACCCACACCCAGCAGCAACCAGTACCACATACCACAGTGCCGGGCGTGGTGGCTCACGCCTGTAATCCCAGCACTCGGGAGGCAGAGGCAGGAGGATTGTGATGTGAGTTTGAGGCTGAGCTCAGGGC
>PVIR01006608.1:0-12740 GCA_004026965.1 Petromus typicus | reverse complement strand
GTCTCCAAAAAAAAAAAAAAAACAGGAACATTAAGCCAATTCCCCTCATGTTTTTCTTGCTTCATTTCAATGGTCAAGGGTGAAGCATCTGCTAAGTGAAGAGACTATAGTTCTCAGTATGACAGCAAAATCCCACAGAAGCCAAGTGGGTGTATAAGGAACTGACTCTAGTTCCCCAGGCTTTTAATGAGCTGGTGGGAAGAACAGATGACAAGTCTCACCTTTCATGACAATTCTGTTTTGCCAGTACAGGCTACTTGTGGAGCCCTGGAGTAAAAAATACTCACTGTGTACAGCAAACTATGGTTCATTACTGTCTGTCTTGATTTAAGGTAACAAACTATTTTCCTTATAATGGAACAACTTGATTCTCTGATATTAACAGGGGAAAGGAAATCTTCATATAGGGTAAGAGAGACTGTTGCCTCTACTTTTAGCCACCTCTTCTGTAAAAACCACCCCATGATCACCCAGCCACCATCTTGCTCTGCTTGCCCTTCTACTGCTCCACTGCAGTCTCTACTCTGGCTGCTGGTGCATCTCTTATCTCCAGAAGTGCTTTCCCTACAGTCACGGTAACCGATGTCCTTCATGCAACTCTTTCAAACTCCACTCCTCAAGTTCCACGTCTGGCCTGATGGTTCACTTTTTCACATAGCTTATTCTCTTCATAATTTTTTCAGATGAAATGTTTTCTACCACTGAAAAACTGAAATTCATACTTGTTAAGTCATTGTGTAAGCTTTGAAAACGGCAGGAACATACCAGTACTTCTGTTCCATTGTATGGCGTCAAAGTGAAAGCATTTGCAAAAAAGCGAAGCTGAGAAAAAGAAAACAACAGTCATTTTCAGGTGGTTTAGAACACAGTCACAAAAGAAATACTTATTTAAATAGTAAGAAATTCTGCACTTTAGATCAGAGATAATCTTGGAGAGTCAAAAAAACATAAGGCCAAAAGGGAAAAAAAGAGAAATATCACTTAATTTCTACACTCTGGGCCAACTACTTTGCCCAGGAAGGCATCTTTACGCCTGATCTTTTTACTATCCCTGCCGCTACGAAGGGACATTTTTTTCCTGACTTGTAATGAGAAAAGGTTCTTTGCTCAAGGTAAGATTTTTTCAATGCACGCTGGATTTACACTGCCTTAGTGTAGAGTTTTTCCAAAATTACATGAATACAGAACTTCTAGGCTCTATGGTGCACAATCAAAGAAATAAAAAGGGGACACTCAAGATACTAAGGTGGTGGTAAAAAACAGAGTATGAAGCAGGACTTATACATAACATCAATAACTACATGTGAATTAGAGTCCTGCCACCTTTAAGAGCAATTTCTTAAGTCATTTCAAACTTAAAGAGAAATGTTCATCACTCACCAGCCATATCACTGGCATCAGCAGTGTCCACACAAAGGGAGGTACAATTCCATAGGTCATATTGGTCATTACCGTGCCTGGACACACCACAGTGGAATAGAGGCCCTGAGGTACAGAGAAGTCAAAATAAAAATTTAATTCAGTATATATGACTCAGTCCAACTACATGGTAGTTAATAAGAGATACACGTACAAGCCAAGAAGCCAAGGATGAAGAATTTATGTTCTAAATTATCCTTGAAGTTAAGCATATTATCTTAGTTTAATAATCATGCAAGGAAACCCTTTCATGAGAGACACTAAGAATGCAAAACTTAGTTAGATACAGTTTTTATTCTCAAGAAATTTACAGTATACAGAATAACTGATGTTAAAGTTGGTATGGGGAGAGTAGGGCCTGGTGACCTGTGTCTTGAGTTTTCCATGGTATTGGCTGAACTGAAGATCATTTTATTGATCACAATCACTTGAGATGAAAAGAGCCCAGTCTATGACTGGGGCAGTGGGATTCCCTCATTCAATCCTCCCAGCAAATCAGACAGGCAGGAAACTGAGGAATATAGAAATTAAATAATTTATCCAAAGGTACATCCTAATGACAAAGCCATAACTCAAATCCAGTTCTTGGAGCACACTCATGGCGTCTACTTTACATACTCCCTTTAAAGGCCATGGTTCAAAGTGAGATCTCTGAAGAACTGTCTGATAAAAGTCTCTTAAAACCCAATCTCAGAGAAAAAATCACGTCAAAACTAACACTTAAAACCAAGATTTCTATGCACAATTCATGATCACACCAGTTCCCTTGAGGGAAGACATGGCTTACTGACCACTTTTCTCTTTCTTCCTCAACTGTAAGTCAGGCCGACTATCCTACACATGACATTCTTTAGTATAAATGCCAACACAGAGCAATGTCCATGGGAAAGACTGGAGATTTTAAAATTTTAGACCTTAGCAATCAAAGCAGACAAAGAAACAATCAAGTGTTAGAACACAAGAACCACCAGGAACCAGTGTAACCATCAAGGCTCACCTCCCAAGAAACACCCTCCAAACCCAGATCTTCACACAGCCAGATCTTTGGAATCACCCCAAAGCACCACTTCCCAGAAGGCTTTGAAAGTACTGACTGCCTCATAGACATCTGAAGAAACAAACACCATGAGGCTGTGTGGTTTAGTGGGAAAAGTCCAAGCTGCAAAATTGGATGGCTCGGTCCAAGGATTTAGCTCAGTGGTCACGGCGCCTGTCTTGTAAGTGCAAGGGCCCGGGTTCGATCCCTGGGAACCACATACAGCAATACGGGGCATGGAGACTCACACCCACCAGCAATCAGTACTACATACCACAGTGCCGGGCATAGTGGCTCACGCCTGTAATCCCAACACTTGGGGAGACAGAGGCAGGAGGATTGCTGTGAGTTTGAGGCTGAGCTAAGCACCAGCCTGAAATACAAATGTGAGACTCTGTCTCAAAAAAAAGAAAACAAAACTGGATGGCTCATGGCTCAACTCTGAGATCTTCCATTTACAGTCAGCCTCTGAGTAAAATGACTCAACTTCTTTAAACCTTGGTATTCTCATTTCAAAATCCAAATAATCAGACTCATCTAACTATAACAGCAAAGGTATTAAACAACAGAAACTGATGAACCAACAAGAATTTAAACAGTGGCAAAGGCCATGCTCAGTGGTGCTGTACTGCTAATATGCGTCGGAGTTCCTGAAGACTACAGAATGGTAAATGAATTGCATATCTTTTTTTTTTTTTTTTTTTGAGACAGGGTCTCACTTTGTAGTTCAGGCTGGCCCTGAGCTCAGCCTCCAACTCACATCACAGCAATCCTCCTGCCTCTGCCTCCTGAGTGCTGGGATTATAGGCGTGAGCCACCACGCCTGGCACTGTGGTATGTGGTACTGGTTGCTGCTGGGCGTGAGTCTCCACACCCAGGATAGGTATGTGGATACCAGGGATCGAACCCGGGTCATTGCGCTTGCAAGACAGGCACCGGAACCACTGAGCTAACTCCCCGGCCCATGAATTGCATATCTTAACAAGGCAGAAGCAAAATATCTCTGTCCTCAGGCTTTCATGTACATCAGCTCTACCTCTGAACTACAACAGTTAGCTGAAAGCCAGCCACGTTATTGGGAAATCAACAGCAGTTAATGAAGAAATCACCGCCCTGCCATTTTCCATCACTGAGGCAAACCTTACCCGCGGGTTGAAGTTCCGGTTCAAAGCCACACTCAGAAGATCAGTGGCATATTTGGAAGAACTGTAGGGTTCCTGGCCTTTGCTGTGCTGCATGTCCTCAAGGCTGAAATTTGATTTCTTTGCATTGCGAGATGATGTCCAGATGAGCCGAGATGGATTTTCACTGTGACAGAGGAGAGGTTCCAGTTCCCGGATCTGTGTAGATGAAGAAAAAGACAAAAGATCTTCAAGTCTGTGGAGGGGAAACACAGTAATACCTTTGAACCTATTATACAGCTTTATTGGAATGGAACAATTACGCAAAAGATGGGGGAGCCACTTTTGTTATGGCTGAAGTGGGGCTTATCACAGAGAAGCAAGGGGAGGAGGCCTAAAGGAACTCAACAGTGATGAATAGAATGAGACATCAGTATTGACTCATGTCCAGCCTAACAGACATATGGATCAGCTTCATGTAAAATATTGAGAGGTATTCGTATTAATATCTCATACCAAGAATTGGTATTACAAATACTTAGCTCCTTGGCCTACTGGCTAAAAAAGGACCTAGAAGAGATTGATCTCTTAACAGCAACAAACACCTGAATCCTCCAATAAGAGGAACTAAATCTCTTTAGAGAAACAGCTCGCTCTAAAATGGAAGCTTAAATATACAGAATGAGTCCTGAAGCAAATGAAAATGGTCCAAATGAAAGCTAATTTAAGAAAACTATAGCAAGGTAGGTAAGTCCTAAAAAGAGAGGAGACAACTACGAAAGCTGCATGCAATCATATTGATAACTTCAAAGTAGAGGCCAGGCGTGGTGACTCACACCATTAATCCCTGCACTCAGGAGGCAGAGCAGAGGCAGGAGGACTGTCATGAGTCTGAGATTAGCCTGGTCTACATAGTGAGCTGAGAGCCAGCCTAAACTACAAAGTGGGACCCTGTCTCAAAAAAATTTTTAAAAAGTACAAAAAAGTGTACAGCCATAAATCCATCTGGGTAGAACTAATTAAGTAAAAGATTCTGAAAATGGAGAAATCTCCCTTGCAGATAAATTCCAAACAACTTTTACAGCTAACTCCATCATGGGGAGATTAAGAACAACCCCAGAAGTGTGGGCCATGCATAGTAACTTTCTTCTAAAGATCATACTGTTGAACAGGAGACAGAAAAAGTGCAACATCACACTGGAGAAACCTGCCCATCCCCACTTCATGTGAGGTGATCAAGGTCAATGCCCACACAGATCAAGGCCAAAGTCACACTGAAAGTTTCGACTCTTGATACGACATGATGAGAACAGCACTTTACTTCTGTGGATTTCTTTCTAAAAACACATCCTCCAGTCTAGCCAGAAGAAAAACATGAGACGAATCCCAAAGGAAGGACAGTCTCCAAAATACCCAAACAGAAATCCTTCAGCCTGTCAGGTCATCAAAAACAGAAGAAGACTGTGAAACCATCACAACCAAGAAGTCCGAGGGGACTGGACTATTGAATATCGTGTGGTCTTTCAGATGGGACTCTGAAACTGAAAAATATCAAACCAAAAACTGAGAAAATGGGCCGGGGGGTTAGCTCAGTGGTTCCAGCACCTGTCTTACAAGCGCAAGGGCCCGGGTTCTATCCCCGGTAACCACATACCATACTGGGCGTGGAGACTCACGGCCAGCAGCAACCAGTACCACATACCACAGTGCTGGGCGTGGTGGCTCACGCCTGTAATCCCAGCACTCGGGAGGCAGAGGCAGGAGGACTGCTGTGATGTGAGTTGGAGGCTGAGCTCAGAGCCAGCCTGAACTACAAAGCGAGACCCTGTCTCAAAAAAACAAACAAACAAACAAACAAACTGAGAAAATGAATACAGTATAGGTACGAATGAAATGAATAAAGCTTTAGGTAATAATAATACCCCACTACTGGATTACTGTTTCATCAGAGGTATCAAAGGTTAATATAGAAAACTGGGTAGAGGGTATGCAGAAACTCTCTATACCATCGCTGCAATAATTCTGTAAAGCCAAAACTATTTAAAACCAGATTATTAGACAAAAATCTATGAAGAAAGTTTCCAGATATTCTCCACTTTTGCAGTGAACAAGTAAGTTCAGAAAACAGGAAAACTCATAAAAAACAGATTTAGAGAACTGGCTCTTCTGCTGTAATACCACACTGCATCTAGAGCTACACAGAAATTATTTCTTTACTCACTCTACATATTTATCTAACTGGAGATGGCCCCATTTATACAATACATTTATACCTGTGGTAATATTCTTAAACCTAATCTGAAGCCAGTAGAAGGCATGATAAGACTTCGTATCATCGTATTTGATACATGGGTTCCAAAACTCCTGCTTATATTCACCCATACCAAAAGACACACAGTCACCTGCCATAACTGCCCCCGAGACACAACTCTCCTTTGCCATGTCCCTAACCTAGATTATCCAACGTTTGAGTTTCTTCACAAGTTAACTTCTTCAGTAGTAGACTGATTTAAAAAGACAATTAATAGCTTTAATGAATTAATCCTCTATTCATACTATCCAATTTAACAATTCAAAAACAGCAAATAGGAAAGAATTACGAGAAAATATAGGAAATAATAGCTAACAGAACTTTATGGTTACAAAAAGACTTCAAATTGTAAAACTCAATCCTCTTCTAACTTTACAGTTTAGTGAACTTTCAGCACTGCAAATATAATGTTACAATATCATTAAAAACATAATAGTACTGGGCTGGGGATTTAGCTCAGTAGTTTCGCATTTGCCTTGCAAGCACAAGGTCCCAGATTCGATCTCTAATATCCACATTACCACAATGCTGGGTGTGGTAGCTCATGCCTATAATCCCAGCACTTAGGAGGCAGAGGCAGGAGGATTGCTGTGAGTTAGAGGCTAGCCTGGGCTACATAGTAAGTATAGGGCCAGCCTGAACTACAAAGTGAAACCCTGTCTGAGAAAAAAAAAAAATAGTATTAAAAGATATTAAATAAAATATGAATCTCCCACTCATCCTCAGAAGCCTGATATCCTAATTCATCAAAAGCAAATAACAGGGCCAGGGATTTAGTTCAGTGGTTCCAGCACCTGCTTTGCAAGTGCAAGAGCCCAGGTTTGATCCTGGTAACCAGTAACCACATATAACAATGCCAGGCATGGAGACTCACACCGACCAGCGATCAGAACCACATACCACAGTGCCAGATGTGATGGCTCACGCCTTTAATCCTAGCATTTGAGAGGCGGAGGCAGGAGAATTGTTGTGAGATCAAGGCTGAGCTCAGGGCCAGCCTGAAGTACAAAGTGAGACTCTGTCTCAAAAAAAAAAAAGCAAATCAGGGTTCTCACTTTCACTTTTACCATTTTAAAAATATTTTATATAAATAAATATGTTTTTATTTAAACAAATGAAAGCACACTACACATACTATTTCTTTTTCATAATAAAATACTGGAGGATGCCCCATATAAATACGCCTTAAGTACTAAATATATACCTTCTTTCTTTTAATGATTTCATAATATTCCAATGTTCCATATCTTAATTCATTACATAGCCTAGTTCTCAAAGAGGTTTAATTTTGACAGAAATTACATTCAAGGTAAACTAACTATAAATAGAAATGACAGTTATATACAGTTCTTCAGCACCAAAGAATTATAAGCATTTGGCATTATGGTTGGCCATTAGTCATGTCACATGTCCTGGCTGTGCTATGAGAGTTGACCAGAGGTGAATATGCAAGATAAGTTATACATCTCACGCTTACTTTACATGGATTCCTGTAATTGATAACATGCAAGTATGAAAGCCTAAGGAGTTGGAGATCGGGAAAATGAGACATTAACTACCTTTCACTGTTCATAATGGTTTGCCTACTGCCCCATGCTACCTGATCCCAAGTCCAGTCCTAAAGATGACTGCAAACGGAATTAGTGTGCTTCTTTTCAGTTTCATATGCTGTTTCTGAAGGAATGTTTTCCTACTTTCCATTCTCTACAGTTAATATCACATGACAAAATACTATACTGATACACTATTATAGGCAAATCATGTTTTCAGAGTCAGCTGACCATCATATTTAAATACTCAAAGACTTCATGCTAACTCTAAACTAATGAGCTTGTTGAACAGCACTGTCCATGTCTCCATGCAAGCCCTCAGGTTCAGTAGGGGCTTGCTGAGCCCAAAGTTGTTTTTACCAGGATAAAGTGGCCAAAGACATTGGTTTCAAACACCTCCTGGAGCCCATCAGCAGTGACTTTGTCCTGTTGTGTCAGCAGTCCTTCGGCGGTACAGAACATATGAATCATGTTTCTGAAACAGCAGAAGACAATGGTATGACTTTTTACACACTGAAGATATTCGCAACCAACCCCTTGCACAAAGAAACTCTACCTTTTTTGATTCTATAATAAAAGGAGTAAAAATATCTATTTCTCAAAGACTAAAGTTAGACTTAAATCTTTCACCATGTACCAAGCTAAAATCAAAGTGAATAAGAGACCTAAATATTAAAACAGACACACTAAATCTGTTGCAAAACAGGTTAGGTAAAACTCTTGAAGACATTGGCTTAAGGAAAGACTTCTTGAACAAAACCTCTATAGCACAAGAATTGGCAGAAGAAATCAATAGGATCTCATTCTATTAAAAAGCTTCTGCACAGAAAAGAAGACCTCCAACAGAGTGAAAAGGTAGCCACCAATATGGGAAAGAATCTTTACCAGCTGTTCCTCAAACAGAGGGCTTCTATCTTGAATATATAAAGAGCTTAAAAAAAATCAGTCTACCTAAATTTAAAGATCCAATTCAAAAATGGGCATCTGAAATGAACAGATACTTCTCAGAGGAAGAAGTAGGAGCAGCTAAGAAGTATATGAAGAAATGTTCAACATCACTGGTCATTCGAGAGATGCAGATGAAAACAACACTAAGATTTCATCTCACTCCACAAAGAATGGCTGCTATCTCAGAATTAGCCAGCAACAAATGTTGGGGAGGCTGTGGAGAAAAAGGAATCCATCTCCACTGTTGGTGGGAGTGTAGACTCATACAACCTCTGTGGAGATCAGTGTGGAGATTCCTCAAAAAGCTAGGATTAGAGGTCCCATTTGACCCAGCCATTCCTCTGCTAGGTATATACACAAAAGAATTAAAAGATTCATATAACAGCAACATATGTGCACCTATGTTTATAGCAGCTCAATTTGTGATTGCTAAATATTAGAAACACTCAAAATGTCCATCAATTGGAGACTAGATAAAGATGTGGTTCTTTTATAGAATGGAGTATTATTTTGCCATTAAAAATAAGATTGAATCGGGCCGGGGATTTAGCTCAGTGGTTCCGGCGCCTGTCTTGCAAGTGCAAGGACCCGGGTTCGATCCCCGGTAACCACATACCTATACTGGGTGTGGAGACTCACGTCCAGCAGAAACCAGTACCCACATACCACAGTGCAGGGCATGGTGGCTCATGCCTGTAATCCCAGCACTCAGGAGGCAGAGGCAGGAGGACTGCTGTGATGTGAGTTGGAGGCTGAGCTCAGGGCCAGCCTGAACCACAAAGTGAGACCCTGTCTCAAAAAAAAAAAGACTGAATCATTCATACTCAAATGGATGTACTTTGAGGACATCCTCATAAGTGAAATAAATAGGTCACAGATGTATAAATATTGTATCTTTGCTCTGGTATGAGAAAATGATGATGTAAATGAGTTCTAGTATATATAGTTGATATTGTGAAATAGAAAATATTTAAAAAGAAAGAGGGTATAGGGGTAAATAACAAGGGAAAAAAACATGTGATAGTAATAAAGAAAAAAGGAAACAAAGCTTGTGTATATAGGGCGGGGTGTGGGAGGGGGAAAAATTAGAATCAAGTCATGTCATATCCTGGTACAAACTCTCAATGTTGAATGAAATGATGATGTGTATTCATAATGTACCAATAAACATAAGAATTTTTTTAAAAACTCTATTTCTCAGACTGTGTTACTAAAATAAATGACAGGCAAAATGCTCCCTTTCCCCTAATTCACAGAACCACATACATACTTTAGCTTACATCACTAAAAGGAAGCCACATCTACCAAAACTCAACTGCTAATACGGTTTATCTTTTTTTTATATCAAGCTACAAATAAAATGTTCTAAAGGAATAATAGCTATGCCAATGCAAAAAAAAAAAAAAAAAAAAAAAACAAGTCTTTTCTTGCACAGAGTATGTTTAATTGCTCAATAAAGGAAGCAGGTTGTTTTTTCCCTAGGAGCTCTTTGAACACTGAACACACTAATACAGTATTTTGCTGTGAGGTCCTCTTAGTAGGCCAACACCAGCATGTGTGTGTTATGTATGTATCTGGTTTTTATTTGTTTGTTTGGTTTTGTTTTGTTTTCAGTTTTTTGAGACAGGGTCTCACTTTAGAGTTGAGGCTGGTCCTGAACTCAGTCTCAAACTCAGCAATTCTCCTGCCTCTGCCTCCTGAATCCTGGGATTACAGGTGTGATACCCGCCACTGTGGTATATAGTACTGATTGCTGGTGGGCATGAGTCACCATGCCTAGCTTTGTTGTATGTGCTTGTGGGGGTTCGAACTCTGGGTCTTGTGTTTGCAAGGCAGATGCAGGAACCACTGAGCTAAATCCTTGGCCCTGTATGTATCTGTTTTAATGGAAGAAGAGTAAAGAAAACTATCAATGTAGAAAGCAGCATGAATAAGTAAAAACAAGCAAAAATAAGATATTTCTTATTTGTGCTTAAACATTTTTGAAAGCCACTATACTGATAATTTCTTACAGTCTTAGTTCTCTGTATTTTCCTAATCTGCTGGTCAGAATAGCAGACATATAGCCCAGAGCACCTGACAATCCAGTTTTCCTGGGTAATCAATCTGCTGAGAACATGCCCTAGGTATGTCCTTGCTAACATGTACATTCAGACAGAGGAAAAACTGATATCCTAAAATATCCAACCTGGAGACACTATAAGAACCCTGACCGGCGGTGTTCCCCAAGAAAGATGATTTGACTTTCATGGTGTGGTTGCCACATCTCCTTCTTATGTCTTCACCCTCCTCGATATTCCCTCATCTTTTATCCCTATAACTTAACACATGAAAGGCAAAAGGAGGCAAAGAAATGAATACCTTTCTTCTAACCAGTTCATTTAGAAAAGAAAAATTACCTTGAAAAGAGGCCAGAGAAAAGTGCTTTGATATTTAGCTTCGGATTAGGCATGATCCCAGCATTTAGATATATATAATCTAATCTTTGAAACCTGCAAGTAGAATTCCAAGACAAGATTATTAAAATAAAAAAAGACTGGTATAAATTTTCAACATCGTTTGTGATCACAACATAAATATAAAGTGTACCGATAAAATCAATTTTTAAAAACTCACTGAAATAAAATAAAAGATTGTGTATCCTCTCTCTAAAATACAGGCTGCAGGACAGAAAACATTTTCTGAACATCAGAATCGCCATCTTATTTTTCCTGAACAGTTTTTTCTTAGACATTGTAAAAATTTGAATATTTTTTAAAAATATTATTTAGACAGTGACTTCAAAGGGTTTTAAAGTCAAATCTTCTATAACTAATAAAACCTTCCTGTTTTGTCCTACCCCACTAGCCACAGTGGCAAGCCTTTTATTAGCCAGGCTCTCTTTCTGGTCCTACAAAGTTTTTAGCCTCTGTTTTCTTTCCTTTTTTCTCTCTTTTTAAATTCTTTTATTTTTTTGGTACATATTTCCCCTAGTAAACTTTGTACGACGCATACCGTACCTCACCTGACCAATGCTAGATTCTAGATGCCAAGATCTGTACTAAATCAGAAGAGCCACATGGAAAATGTTCAGTGGTCATGGACGAGGGCTTTGTCTCATAAAATGGTGGGAGTTCATTGTTGGCAGGCTCTACAATAATGTCAGGAATGGAAATGCGAATTACTGACCTCAAAAAGTCTTTTCATTTTTAAACCTATATAAATCTTAATGTAAGTATATCCCTTTTGAGCTAGGTTTGAAGCAGGGAGAGCCTGTTTTGGTGATACTCACAGGAATCATTCATGTTCAGAATAACTTTTAGAGGGTCGAGGATTTAGCTCAGTGGTTCCAGTAGCTGCCTTGCAAGCACAAGGTCCAGGGTTCGATCACCCATTACCACGTACAACAATGCCGGGTGAGGGGACTCACACCCACCAGCAATCAGTACCACATAAAACAATGCCAGGGGTGGTGACTCACACCTGTAATCCCAGCACTTGGAAGGCAGAGACAGGAGGATTGCTGAGTTCAGGATCAACCTGAACTACAAAGCAAGACCTTGTCTCAAAAAAAAAAAAAGAAAAAAAACCTTGGGCCAGAGATATAGCTCAATGGTTCCGGCACCTGTCTTGCAAGCGCAAGGACCCGGGTTCGATCCCCGGTAACCACATACCTATACTGGGTATGGAGACTCAACCCAGCACCAACCAGTACCACATACCACAGTGCCGGGCGTGGTGGCTCACACCTGTAATCCCAGCACTCGGGAGGCAAAGGCAGGAGGATTGCTGTGATGAGTTTGAGGCTGAGCTCAGAGCCAGCCTGAACTCCAAAGCGAGACCCTATCTCAAAAAAACCTAAAAAAAAAAAAAAAACTTAAAAAAAAAAAAAAAAGAGTATAACTTTTAGAATTCTATGCCCCGTACTATGTTCTCTGCTCAATCCAGGAGAGAGAGCCAGATCTACTCAAATTGGACCTTAAAGTACAGGTACATTATGGCCATGTGGAATATGTCACAAAGGACGTGGCAGAAAACTAGGTGCTCAGCAGCAGAGGAGAAACTAGAAACTCTATTCAGAAAGGTCTAAAGTCACATTGAGAAGAACTGGGACAAAAATAGATTTAGATTTTGTTTTATAACTTGTGCATTTTGAACAAGGAAATACAAATGACTGGCAATTCATATAAATAAATATTTTCCAGCAAACACCTTCCCCAAGACTTTGCCTGTTTCTTTCTTATTGTGTAAGAAAATAAAATAGTTTGTCATGTCTTTTTTTTTTTAATTTGTTTTGAGACAGTCTCATTTTGTATTCAGGCTGGTCCTGAGCTCACTATGTAGCTCAGGTGAGCCTGGAACTCACAGCAATCCTC
>PVIR01006607.1:0-65291 GCA_004026965.1 Petromus typicus | reverse complement strand
CCCGAGTGCTGGGATTACAGGCGTGAGCCACCATGCCCGGCACTGTGGTATGTGGTACTGATTGCTGCTGGGCATGAATCTCCACACCCAGTTTATGTATGTGGTTACCGGGGAATCGAACCCGGGTCCTTGCACTTGCAAGACAGGCGCCGGAACCACTGAGCTAACTCCCCGGCCCCCTACATTGAGCATTTTCTATTTCACAATATATAACATACAATGCTAGGACTCATTTACATCTTCATTTTCTCATAACAGAGAAAAGATGCGATATGTACCTATCTGTACCCTATTTATTTCACTTATGAGGACACCCCAAAATTATTTTTATTGACTTTTTAAAATTATAGTACAGGATCATTGTGCTGAGTGAGCAGAGTGTTTTTGTTTCTGTATTTGAGACTTAACCCATACTCTTTCCCATGAGCTGTATCTCTGGATGCACCGTAATTGTCATTGTTGTCATTACACTTGCTGCTTTTATTTCTTTTGTGACAGAGTCTCACTAATGAATCTTATTAAGTTTCACAATCTGGCTCAAATTTCCATTTCTTCAAACTTAGCTTCTCCAATTCCTGGCCCGACAGACTGATGCCACTAAACTTTGTTAAAAAATAATTATTTCTATCTAATCATAGTGATTCCCATTTAAAAACTTTTCCATCGCACTTTACCACCTTCCCACCATAACCTTTGTTAACTACTTCTCCAATCCAAATTTCATGGAAATCTTCTTTTTCTTTAAATTATATATCAAATATCAGTGAATGCAGGTTGTAGTTGGTTTTCTATGCCTGATACTTGTCCTTTAGCATAATGCTATCGGTTCCATCCATCTTGCATCAAATGATACAATCCTATTTTTCTTGTAAATGAATACTACATTTATACATGGACCACACTTTCTTCATTCACTTATGAGTTGATGGACAATTTGGCTATTTCTGTGTTAATGTGAAGTATAAATAGTGACACAACCAACATAGGAATGTAGGTATTACTTAAACATACTGATTTAATTTAACTAAATGTGTGTCCCCAACAGTGGCATTGTTAGATTGCATGATAGTTCTATTTTTCATTTTTCATGGAAATCCACATTGTTTTTCATAATTTCTATCCTATTTTACATTCTTACAAAATTTGTATGAGTGTCTTTTTCTCCACATCGGTGCCTGAACGTGTTATCTTAGGATAAGAAACATTCCTGCGGGACTCTGGGGACAACTCATTTGACTTAATTAATTTGCATTTTGAAGATGATTGGTGACAATGGATTTTTTCCATACACAGGTAATCATTTTGGAGGAAATGTCTGTTTAGTTCCATTGGTCTTTTTTCTATTAAATTGTTAGAAATCCTGACATATCCTGGATGTCCACCACTTGCATATTTTCTCCTGTTCATTAGGTTTTCTCTGAATGTTTTTGGTCTTTTTATTTATTTATTTTTGTACAGTTGTTCAGTTTGATGAAATTCCACATATCTTTATTTAGTTTTACTTCCTGAGCTTGAGAGGTCTTATTGAAAATCATTATCCACAGTCATATTCTGGTATTTTCCCTATATTTTACTTTTTATGAGTATCTAAATAACCTGGAAGTTTCCAGGGCTGTCCATTTTAAGGTTACAAAAAATTTAGTCAGTAGGTGAACTTGTATCTTTAAATGCATAACTAATAAGAATCTATTGTAATTAGTTTCCACAACCTGAAATACCCTTTCTAATTCCATGAATATTATACTACTTATATCCAAGTACATGGAAGCGAATGACGTAATTTCCATCATACTCATTTCTCCTGTTTCAAGGGATATAAGAGTGAATTACTAAAATATGTGTCTTTGGGGAGCTGTGATCACTGATTATTTATTATTTTTGTCATGCTGAAGCTAAAATCCAGAGCCATGTGTAAACTGTACCTGCCAAGTATCAATGAACTACATCTTCATGTTTAATTGAATTTTTTTTTCAAATTTAAAGCAACTGTACATTTGCATGGAACTGCTTCTTCTTATATTTGACATACAATTAGTTTCTTCTAACTAGTGATTCATACAGTATTTTCAACCAAATTACAATGTGCATCGTAGAATATAAGCTTTGATATTCTAGAAGATCATTTCATCATTCAGCATATCATGCTTTATTAACTTATGAATTTAGTCTCATGTCCACAAACTAATCACAAGAATCAATTTTAAACATCTTTTTACACGATGACTTTTTTAGAAATAGTGTTCTTTGAATTTTCATGCATGTCTATAATATAGCTTTATTTTATGTTTGTGTCACTGTAAGATGGCAGCAGTCATATTGTGTCTTCAAACACAGATAAGTAGAAGAAATCTATTCTCAAAGATCTTTTTATAGTTGTGCTGATGCATTTATGATTAGCCTTCATGACTAAAATATCTCTAATTATCTGTATCTCTCAGGATGGCACTACAGATGAACTTACAAATGTATGAATATTGGATGACATAAAAACATTCAAATCCACAGAAAATATGTTCATAGTTTATTGCAGTACTAAAATACCTCTTGTGCCTTCAAAATGGCAAAAGTCTCGGCTCTCTTTTCCTTTTAGTTGACAATTCTGTGATAAGTTCACATAATCAATTATACAAATCACCAAATAAAATACAAAATCAAATGAACTATAAGTATAGGGAGAATTGTTATAAAAATCAGGGAAAGTAGTACCAACTAAAATAGATTAAACATATAAACAATATGTATTCTGTTCAACTTGCAGCCATAATTAAAATGTTATATAAATAAAAATATTTGAAAATTCTTAATAAATACCAAGATAGTTCACACCTATGTTCTTAAAACAATATGCTTTGCAAATAAAAAAATCTAAATCTATATAACTTCTTAAAATTATCCAAAATAGGGAAAAGTCATTTAATAGATGCTTTACAAAAGTTTTAGAAGCAATATATTTGATTATTATAAACAGCTGTTCCTTGGCCTGAATTTCTAGACATAACTCATTTTCCATATTTTCTATGCTTTATTGAAGACAGAATTTAACATAGAACACTATTAGTTTATATAAAATTAATGAACGTTCATGTTAGAGAACATTTTAAAAATACTCAATTTCCTCCATTAGAAATTATGAGACAGAAATGGTTCCAAGAGGCTCAGATAATTTGATGGTTCCAAAGCCTCCCTTACAAGTACAAGGCCCCAAGTTCAATTCCAGGTACCAAAATAAAAACAAAAACAAAAACAAAACTTCTAAATACTTCTATGGAAAACATTATTTGTATAAACAAAATTTCTGTTCAATATTTATGCTCTCATAATAAAAGTGATCACTTTTTCCTTTCTCGTTAGTTTTTGAAAAGCTTTATATACTTTCCTCTGAATAGTTACATCATGAGACTAAGTGACATACTAGCCAAGAGTCTTTGCTCCCAAGAGTGCATTGCGGCAAGGTAAAGACAGTGATGAGGGCATCCTCCTACCTTACTGAGGCTGAATGACCTTTATTAGACAAATCCAAGATGTCTGCAGGACACAGGGAAACCTGGGTGGCTCAAAAAGCAGTGCAACAAGATCATTGACTTTTAAAAAAGTGTTTGTAACAAAGTGTTCAACAAAGAATTTGCTAGAGATAGTGTGCAGGTTGACAGAGCACTGTGTACTGAGTATGCAACACAGTGCACACTCTGCCTCTGTGCTCACCGCATGCACCAGTCCAGCCGAGGCTCATCCATATCCTATATTATATACGCTCACATCACCTGACAAGTCATATGTAGATGTGCAGTAGTAGTCCATTGACATGCACATAAGCCTATGGAAATAAGTACTTAAAAGTAGACATATAATTTTCTTAATAAATTATTAATGTTTAGTTTATTGTATTATTTTAAAAATAATTTAACAATTTAATAACTAGCATCTGTGGTATAGTAATTACTAAAATATATCCAATAGTTGTTTGTTCAGGATATTGTTATAATTACATGTACAGCATGGCTAATATTAAAAAAGTTGGCTTACTTATTGATTTTTAGAGTGGGTGGAGTTGCACTTAGACAATACAATGCAAAATTTGACCCTGTCTCTTCCTGAAACCTTTTAAAAATGTACATTTCCAGAGAAGATTATCCTTCACTTCACAATCAAGCCTCATTCATACTATGCCTTTTTAGAAATCTGTACATTTAGTAACAACTATTTTCGAAGAAGAAGCACATGAAAATAAAATCAGATGCATGAAAAGTTTTGGAAGAGCATGTTGAGGTTCAGTAAGACTTGGAATTAGTTTTGTCAAACCAGACATTAATGAATTATTTTCATAAAAAGCAAAAATTCCATGAATTTGGCTTATACTGAATTGTTTAAATGTTATTTGTTCTACCACATAAAAAAGAAGGTGTGTTACCTATATACATTAGCTATGATACATATTTTTTATGTGGCTAACAACTACCCCTCATCATTTAATGTAACCCAGGACAACTGAAACATTAGACATTCAGAACTAATGACAGAAATGAAAACACAGTCTTGCTCTAAGAATAAATTACAGTGTGTACAATAAAATATCAGTATTCCCTCCAGATGTAAACTAATAATGTAAAATATACCTAAATACACTAATATTCACATTCAATTACAGGATTTTAAGTCAGTGTATATCTAGGTTAAACACTGAGTTTGAGAAATGAATTATGTATTACATTGTATTGTTATCATTAGAATATAACTTTCATAGTTAACACCACAATATCATTCATTTTGTGTCAATTTAGTAATGAACATTGATTAATATAAACTTTAAAGAATCTGTGGTATGTCATGGAAATTCTACAGTATAAAAGATGAGCAAGAGCAGTAATTTTTCTGCAGATCACTCTTCACTTTTTATATTTAAATATTAGATTTAAATACTTACTTTATTCTGGAACATGAAAGTAAATGCAGTGAATTATGCAGAGGCAGGGACCTATAATTAAATCTTTATGAAAATTTTCACAGTGCTTTGGAGAAATGGAAAGTAACACAACTACATTGACCTATTCTTTCAAAATATAGATTGAACTGTGGTCTGGCTGATATAATGGTCATTTGGTTACACATTCTCTTGACAGTTTAGTAGGTCCTTATTAATAGGATAAAATATCCCAAAAGTAAAAAAGCCTAACTCTAAGCACGGATGTGTACATTTAACAAAGATAATACTTAGTGTGGGAAAGAACCGTTTAGAAAGTTGCTTTGTTTTACCATTTGTACAATTAGCATGTGTCACAAAAGGCATAACTTGTGCCAAGAAACATGAAAATGTGGAGCCTCATGGAACTTTTGTTTTCAGTTATCACAGCGGTAGCCATGACAGTTTGGCAATCTTGTTGCTAAACCACTGAGTTGTTAACTATGTCGGCTTGTCTTCTCAACATTCTTCAACTTCCTCTTTGTCAAAATATACTCTACTTCTCCGCTAAAAAAGACTCTTCTCAGCTACAAGTATGACCTTTCAGAGATAACCTCAGCTCCTACATATTATGTAAAATGGAGATAAATATACGCTAATTCAATTATCACTTTTATTCAACATACATCCAAAATATTTGTAAAAATAACTATGTTAGTGATTCTTAAGGGGAAAAGTGATCACTGTTATGAATTCAGCAGCACGTTTTTAAGATTTATTGTAGAAACTGGTTCTCACTTTATGGCATATGAGGATTATTTGAAAAATTTTAAAAAACTGATAACATGTACTGTAGATATTACTAATGTATAAAGTTTATCTAATGTCTCCAAAATTATAATATTAACAAATAGAAATTTTGTCATAAGAAAATGAATTCAATAATTTCAAATTGTGAATAAAAGAATATGCCTATATTTTATAGTATTCATTGAAATATTTGTTATATAATAAATTTTGTTCCTATAAATAGCTAAATATTAAAGCATTGATGGAATATTTGTCACTGTATTTTAGAATCAAAGGAAATAATTTTTATTATGCAATTAATTGAGTAGTTTGCTGTAAATACTAAGAATATTGCTTTCCTTAACTGACATGATCATATATAATGAGATCTGTTTTTCAAATTATATGCAGTTTTCCTATAGAGACAGGAGATGAGGACATGGCAAATTGACTGGGAAATTGGGTGAGCCCTGCTATTAAGAGTTTCAATTACACTGGCTTGTCAATTACAGGCAGGATACATGCAGGGTCGCTGGATCTTACATCAGAAAGGAGGTATAAAAGATGGTGGCCATTGACATCAAGGTCTCCTTCCATTTGCTATGGCTTACTACAGGAACAGGATTATTTATTTTCCTCACTCATACTTATTCTGTAGAACACATCTTCATTCTTCCCTCTGTACTATTGCCTTTAATGATTATATAAAACAAATGACTATCTCATTTCCTGTCTGATTCTTTATGAGTGCAAGAGCTTTGGAAAGACCCCTGGGCAGGATACAGCACCTCAATATCAAGCAACATTACTATTTCAGTGCATAGTGCAAAGGAACAAGAAGATAATTCTCAACTTTCATTTCCATGCACAAAATTGGGTTGACAATTGTTTGCAATCTTATACAGTAAGATAGATTTTTTCATTTTTCATTTGGATAACTATAACGAAGGCAACCATAACAATCTCATAAAGATGAAAAACATGTCTATATCAAGAGCTACTTGTACTGTGATCTCATTCTCCCTTCTATAGTAAAGCACAACATCTCATGAGAATCCACTGGTTTAATTTCTGGAGTACTAGATTTATTTTTGGAGGAGGAAATGTGTTGAAGAAAGCAAGCAGCATTTCAGGGTAGACAGGAGAGGGTGGTTGATCATTGAAATTCATGTTTAGAGTTTCCCTGCCATATCTTATTTAGCCAAGTCTATTCAGAGACAATCATTATAATGCACGATATCTTACTCCTGCATGTGGATATCCTTAAATGTTCCTTACATCTACTTTAATTGCCAATGTCAAACCTTATAATGATAATAATCATTAGTGATGAAATTGGAATTAAAAGAAGTACTGATTTCAAATTACATTTACATTGCAAAAATAATTAGGAAGATAATATGTAAATTTCATAAAATGCCTGTTATAATTTACATTCTTCAGTGTACTCAACAATAATAAGAAACAATACTTGATTCATCAGAGTCTCCTATTAATAATATTTTGTTTACTTTTTAAATGCATTTTGGTTTCTAACACTATTTGTAAGTTAAAATATATGTGGAATTTTCTGATACAAATACTCTTTTTTATTTTACTAATTGACAACCTGAGGTAAAATTATTTTCAAATGAAATATTTGAAATAATAATAAGAAAAAAGGTTTAGTTTCTGAAATATATTGTGAATAATTTACCTATATCTTTTTTTATTCTCAGAATAAACTTTTCATATATCGTCTTAGATATCTGTATGGTCACATACTTCATATGTGCACACACATGTACACACACGAATCATAATTGTTCTAATATAAATACCTGATAACACCAATGAGTGTAGTTATCAACCAGACATATTTTCTGTATGTTATATTAAGCATTAAATATTATTTCCATGAAAGCAATTTGTATTTAGGGATCATTATATTCAACAGTTACGGATAAATCCATAATTTTTCATTTTCTGTTAATATTCTCAAATTTTCTTTATGGGTAGAAACTTATTTCAATATTTACTGACCTAACATGATCATCATAGGTCTAACCTGAAATACACTTCAGAGTCCATTTTATAATGGACAGAATGAAATCCAGGGTATGAGAATGTGCTGTACAATTTCAAATTTGACTTACTCTATTTTTCTAGTGCAATTATATTGAAAGTCTGAATTTAGAATTAAGCAGTATAGATGAAGTCCACAGGAAATGATATTGGAGATCTCCATGTGCACCAGTCATCATCAATAGTGACTGTCCTGATTGCCTGTCACGACTTGACACAAGTACACTTCAGCCAACCTCATGTTCTAATTGTCCTTCAACCACAGCACAACTACATCCCTATTACAGACTTAATAATCCTCTGGCAAGAAAACCATCCATTATTTCAATAAGCATTGTGTTACTGAGCCCTTGTTTTATATGTGTATTTCAAACAAAACGTCCAGCAACATGGTGATACAAATGGTATTATTGAGGAAAATCTTCTATTGCACTTTTTTTTAAAAGAATGAAATACATTTTTATTTTTCATGCAAAGAAAAATGTAATAGCATTTTAAAGTATCTTATTATCTTTTTGTTGTTTGTTTTGATTCTGATAAACATACAGTACAATTTACCATTCACATATTTAAATATAGAGTTCAGTGTCACTAAATGCATTATGTATCCATCGCAATAAATCCACCTCCACAACTTTTCTTGTCTTGTACATTTTACTTTATCTATTTCCCTGTCAGAAAACATTGACTTGCCTCTATGTTTTGCTTTTCTCTTTATTTCTCTCAGAAAATTATATTTTTCACTATAGCACCTTTCATTTCCTTGCTTATTATCAAAGTATGGGTTTTTTCCTATTTATGTGTTTGCTATTTTCTGTTGATGCTAATAAAAAATACCGCACTCTCAGGTTAAAGGATGAAAGGTTTAGGTCACAGTTTGTAGAAGTTTCAGTCTGTAATTGGCTCCAAGACAGGGAGAACTGCAGAGGGGAAGCAGTTTTCTACAAAGAGAAGACACTGAAGTCAAGCAAGGCAGAAGACAAGCCACTTTCTGTGCCCTATATTACATCTAGGGTGCCAGAATTAGAGTGATGCCCAACCAATCAATGTATTGATTTCATAATCACACCATTAATCTCATCATCACCCACTATAGATTGTGCAACTTCTGAAAATCCACACTTACAACCATGAGGCCTCAGAAATATTAGGGAGAAAAGTCACAAGTGAAGTCCACAGGAATTCACATGGAATTTTCTTAATTTCCTTTTCCTGTTATTTATTGTTAATTATAGAAATACATCTCATTGGGCCGGGGAGTTAGCTCAGTGGTTCCGGGGCCTGTCTTGCAAGTGCAAGGACCTATATTGGATCCTCAGTAACCACATACAATACTGGACGTGGAGACTCACGCCCAGCAGCAACCAGTACCACATACTACAGTACCGGGTGTGGTGGCTCACATCTGTAATCCCAGCACTCGGGAGGCAGAGGTAGGAGGATTGCTGTAATGTGAGTTTGAGGCTAAGCTCAGGGCCAGCCTGAACCACAAAGCGAGACCCTGTCTCAAAAAAAAAAAAAAATCTCATTGATTATCATGAATTTTATGATCCTAGTAAATTAATATATAAATTCTAATAATTGTGTGTGTCATGTAATATTTGGGTTTTCTACACATTTTCTTTGTAGAAATATCTATTGAAGTCATTTGGATATTTTTGAATGGGGGCTTTTGTTTTTGTTTTTGTTGAGCTTGACAGATTTCTTCATATTCTGGATACTAATTTCTACCAGACTTAGGAGTTATGGATGTTTCTCCTATTCAACAACAGCCTTTGTATACTTGTGATAGTATAATTTAGTGCATAATTCTATGATATCTAATTTTTTGTTATTTCTTATTCTTTCTGTGCCTTGGAAGTCATTCCCAAGGAACTGACAAATCCATGCCACGAAGCTTCCGTATTATCTTTTCTTAAGGGTTTTTAAATTTTTATTTTAATAGTACATGTTTATAGCATGTGAAATCACATTCATTTTGGAGAGTAAATATATGTATGTAACCTGGCTTGTTTCATTTTTTAATACCATTCCCAACTACTTCCTCCTTCCATTTCAAGATCCCCTTTCCTCATTTTCATTTTTTATATTATTATTTTTAGAACAAGCTTATGCCATACAATCGTTGCATTCACTGTGGATATTTGGTACCTGTATGTGAAGTTTTGTAAGAGGTCAATGCTTTAAATTACATATTTAGATCTTCCATTCAGTTGAGTCAAATTTTGTATATCATGTTAGGTAAGGGAACAATTTTATTCTTTTGTTTTGGATAAACATTTTTCCACTATCATTGCTTACAAACACTATCATATTCTATAAAGCAGTCTTGGAAATTTTTGCCAGAAATCTCTTTAATGTAGAGAAGGATTACTTTTGAAATATATATCTTGTTTAGTTGGTTTGTATGTATGCTTTAGGTGAGGACAACCTTTTATTGGTACTATAGTTTTTAAATAAACTTATAAATAGGAAAATTGTTGTCTTTATTCAACCTTTCTTTGATAACTTGAAGCCCTTTTAGATCCCATAGAAATTTTATGATGTCTTAGTTTTCTTTTCTGAGAAAAAGATCACTTGAGTGTTGAATCTACATATGATACTGACTACTTTTGAAATCTTAACAGTGTTTTTTTCAGTTAATGATCATAGGATATGTGTTGATTTATTTATATTGTCTTTAATTTCTTTCAGCAAATTTTGTAATTTTAACTGCACAAATCTTTCATCTCCTTGGTTAATTCCAAAGTATTTAACTTTTTCTTTTGTAAATGATATTTTCTTAACTTCCTCTTCAGATTATTTATTGTTAATGTAGGAAATATAAATGACTTTTGTATGCTGAGTTTTGTCTTCCTAAAACAAATTCATTACTTCTTCTCCACAGCCTTGCCAACATTTGCCATTGGCTGAATCTGAAATGGCAGTGATTCTATGTGAAGTGAGATGAAATCTCAGTGTTGTTTTCATTTGCATCCCTAAAATAACTAATGATGTTGAGCATTTCTTCATATACTTCTTAGCTGCTCTTACTTCTTCCTCTGAAAAATATCGGTTCATTTCAGATGCCCATTTTTGAATTAGGTCTTTAAATTTGGATGGGCTGATTTTTTTGAGCTCTTTATATATTCTTGATAGTAGCCCTTTGTCTGAGGAACAGCTGGTAAAGATTTTTTCCCACATTGTTGGTTGCCTGTTTGCACTGTTGGTGGTTTCCTTTGCTGTGCAGAAGCTTTTTAAAAGAATGAGGTCCCATTTGTTGATTTCTTCAGCCAATTCCTGTGCTATACAATTTTTGTTCATGAAGTCTTTCCCTAAGCCAGTGTCTTCAAGAGTTTTACCTAGCCTGTCTTGCAACATGTTTACAGTGTCTGTTTTAATATTTAGGTCTCTTCTCCACTTTGATTTTAGCTTGGTATACGATGAAAGAGTTAGATCTAGTTTTAGTCTTTGGCAAGTTATAGCCCAGTTTTTCCAGCACCATTTCTTAAAGAGGCCATCTGTCCTCCATTGAGGATTTTTTGGCTCCTTTGTCAAAGATGAGGTGGCTCAGTGTATCTGGAGTATTTTCTGGATCTTCTAGTCTACTCCATTGATCCTCGGGTCTGTTACTTTGCCAGTATCATGCCGTTTTTATCATAGTGGCTTTATAGTATAGTTTCAGGTTCGGAGTTGTAATACCCCCACCATGTCCCTGTTGCTTAGAATTGCTTTGGCTATTCTAGCTCTTTTGTGGTTCCAGATGAAAGTTTGGATTTTTTTCTCTAGATCTATGAAATATGTTGTTGGGATTTCAGTTGGGATTGTGTTGAATGTGTAGAGTAGTTTTGGGAGGAGAAGGAACCCTTCTCCACTGTTGGTGGGACTGTAGACTTGTAAAACCCCGATGGAGATCAGTTTGGAGATTTCTCAAAAAGCTAGGATTAGAGGTCCCATTTGACCTGGCCATTGCCCTACCAGGTAAATACACAAAAGAATTAAAAGACTCATATCACAGTGACATATGTGTACCCATGTTTATAGAAGCCCAATTTGTGATTGCTACATCTTGGAAACAACCCAAGTGTGCATCAGCTGGAGACTGGATAAAAAATCTGTAGTTCTTCTACAGAATGGAGTATTGCTCTGCCAAAAAAAAAACATAAGTTTGAATCATTTCTACTTCAATGGACATACCTTGAGGATATCCTTATAAGTGAAATAAATAGGGTGCAGATAGGTACATATCACATCTTTTCTCTGGTATGAGAAAATAAAGATGTAAATGAGTCCTAGAATTGTATGTTATTTATTGTGAAATAGAAAATGCTTAAAGTAAAACAGGGTGAAGGGGGAAAAATAATGAGATTATAACAAAAAAGTAAGGAAACAAATTTTATGTATGTGGGGGAGGTGGTAGGGTGGGTAGGGTTATGAGAGAAAAATGAGAATTAAGTTGTGTCTTATACTGGTACAAATGCCCATTATGGAGTACCATCATGATGTGTGTATGTAATGTACCAATAAAGATAATTTTTAAAAATTCATTACTGTTCTAATAGTTTTGTGTTTGAGTGTTATTAATTTTTAAGTTTTTCTGTAATATAATGTTGTCAATGAACAAAGATAATTTTGCTTCCTTTTTTCATTTCAATTGTTAGTGTTTCTTTTTTTTTTTTGACAATTATTTGGCTAGAATTTCCAGCACAATGTTGAATAGAAGTAGCAAAATCAGCCATACTAATCGTGTTCTTTCTCTTAGAAAAATCCTTCTCTCATAAGTATGATCCTATTCTAGGTTTTTCATATATAGCTTTTATTATATTTAGGAACTTTCCTTACATTCTTATATGATTCTTTTATAAACATGTGTATTGTAAGTCTTGTGAAATGTTTTTGATTCAACACATGAAAAGACCTTATTTTCTTTATTCTATTTCTAGTGTATATTACATTAATTGATTTCTTCCTGTTTAATTTTCATTCAAATAACATCATGATTTCTTATGGGACAAAAATCTTTGTCATACTAGTGAATATGAATTTGAAATGCATGTACATAGAGAATTTTTAAAAATTTCTAAATAAGATACTTGGATCAATACTGTCATTTCAGTATCTTTGTCTTTTATGCAAGAGTAAATTAGGCATCATAATGTGAGAAAAGGGTCAAACACAGGACCTTACATTTCCCAAACAAGCAAGACACCACTGAGCTACACACCTGGCAAGAGCTTTAATAATTTTGTGACCTTTTTCTTGATAGGTTTAATATTTCTCTGAAAATTTACATTTCTTCTAGGTTATCTAATTTGCCAATTTTTAACTTTTCTCTTAGTTAATATTTTTTACACTAAATTCAAAGTTTATATTAGGTGTCATAAAAATAATGAACCTAAGTACACAGCAAGAATATTTAGATAAAGATTATTACAACCATCAAAAATAAATATTATCACAAATAGTGACTTGTAGATACAGGAGGACAATACATTCAGTGACTCAAGTTCATATATATTATTAAACATAGGTTATAGTGTTGGAACTCTTCAGTTTTATAAACTAATGATTCTTATTTATCAACCTAAATGTTAAATTTTATTCTACAGCTATATTTCATCTTATTCTAAAAACACAGTAATTATATTATCTAACATAGTCAATTTCCAAATAATACATATTAGTACATATAATATGTATCATCTCTGTTTTCACTAAAGATTTTTCAAATGAGTTGACTATTATAAAATCAGTCAGATAAGATCTATTCATTCATTACATGGGAGATACTCAGCACGGATAGGAAGACATAAGGGAAATTGAGGTTCTGTGAGATAATCTTTGAAAAAGTAATATACAGACATAACACATTCAGTATCTCTGATGCCTTGAGACAGAGTTAGATGTCCTATGATGCTTGTGAAGATGTAGTGTCTGCATGGAGAAATGGATCTCGTTGAGTGGCGGTTGTGATATATTTATAAGTATTCTTGTAAATACAAGGTAAAGTAAAAACATTTCTTTTCAGACAGGATCTCTCTTCCTCTGGAGTTCAGGCTGGCCCTGAGCTCCGCCTCAAATTCACAACAATCCTCCTACCTCTTCCTCCCGAGCGCTGGGATTACAGGTGTGAGCTATCACACCCATCACAGTAGTATGTGGTACTGATTGCTGGTGGGTATGTGTTCCCACACCTGGCATTATTGTACGTGGGTACCGAGGATCAAACTTGGGTCCTTGTGATTGCAAGGCAGACGCGGAAACCACTGAACTAAATCTCTGGCCCAGGAAAATATTTTAAAAAGGTGTTTAAAGCTCAAACTAAAATAATACTTCTATTCCTTTCTCATTAATCTTGGAAAATCATATTAAAATACATAATTGTGGTACCAGTTCTAGCAATACAACTTTATTTTATTCTTATCATAAAGGCCATTGATATTATAACAAGACTCACCATCAGACTCAATGAGATCATAACTTTAGGGATTTCAGATATGGATACATGACATCTCCTTACCAGGTAAATGCCCATGAAATCAATTTTTCCTGCCTTCTTCAAACCACTTATGCAAATGATCACTTTGTAAAACTGTAATTTTTGCAACCACCTGTGTTCTAAATAAAATGTAATCACACTCTGAAGAATCATTAGTTCTCAATTATAACAGTCTGTATTTGATTTTTCAAGCTACAAGCTAGATGTACGGAGACATTAAATTTTGTTTTGTTTTAAAATATTACTTCTTATTCTCACAGTACTTGAAAGACCTAAATATATAACATATTCAGAAAGTTAGTGAACAAGAGAATAATAGTAGCTAGTATATAGCTCAGCAATAGATTGCTTGGTTATCATGTAAGACCACAAAATAAATCAACAAGTACATTTGTAAAGAGAGAGAGCAAAGAGAGTGAGAGAGCAATGATTCCAACTTTAGAAACGTATTATTTAACTCTGGTATAAGAAAATGAAGTTGTAAATGCATTGTAGTATGTATAGTTGATATTGTGAAGTAGAAAATAGTTCAAAGGAAAGAGTGTAAGAGTAAATAATGTGGGGAAAAAGAATGTCGTAATAATAAAAAAGAAAACAAGATTGTGTATATAGCGGGTGGGGGAGTCAGGGCAGGGGGAAAAGGGAAAAAATGAGAATCAAGTCATGTCATATTCTGGTACAAACTCCTAACCTTAACGTGATTATGATGTGTATTCATAATGTACCAATAAAGATAATTAAAAAATAAATCTGAGTTCAAAACAGCTCCATTCAATAATTTTCTTTCTTTAGTCATAAGCAAATTTTGCAAAGGCATTTATTTTTCTTCAGATTTTACTAACCTACATTTTAGAGTCTTACCTAGTCTATTTGTTTTTCTTTTTTTTTTTTTTTGAGACAGGGTCTCGCTTTTGTAGTTCACGCTGGCCCTGAGCTCAGCCTCTAACTCATAGCAATCCTCCTGCTTCTCCCTCAAAGTGCTAGGATTACAGGCATGAGCCGCCATGCCCAGCACTGTGGTATGTGGTTATGATTGCTAGCATTACTATATTTGATTACCAGAGAATGAACCCAGGCCCTTTCACTTGTAAGACAGGCACTGGAACCACTGAGCTAAATCCCTGGCCCTATCTAGTCATTTTAAAAATATCTATGTTATATGTCTTAATGTTTTCTTATTTACCTTTAAAAGAAAATTCATGTGTAACACATGAACAGGTCTCCATTTTTTAGGTCAAATAGAATTTTCCTGGTGGAATAGTTAACTTTTTCATTATTCTCCATAAACTTGATTTTTGCTCTCTAAAATACGTACAGGAAAGTAGACAAAACCATTGGAAACTTACCTGTATTATAGTGTGTCTAATGTTAATAAGCTCAGAATTGCTCTCAAATATTTAAAAACCAAGCTAAGCCTTGAATATAACCAATTATTCTAAATAACTTAGTTATATATCACTTTAAAATCAGAAAACAAAAAAAGCATTGTTTAGTATATATAAGGTACTGATAATGATATGATTATAAAATAAAACAATGGAACACAAGCAAATATCAATAAAAAAGTTACACTTTTAAGCATCAAATTGAAACACTACATTTCACAAACACTAGGAAATTACGAGCTACATATATGTAACAATCACTCACAGATCTAAAAATGAGAATGATAATGAAGTTAGCAGGGGAAAGACTGAAAAATATTTAAAATATTGATCTTATACTATAAAATGTACAATAAATATAAACATTGTAAAGAAATGGAAGGATAAAACAAAAGATACGTCTAATATTTGAAATTGCAATATCTTAACTGAAAGTCATATTGCCTATAAGTAGTAACTAGACACTGCAGATAAAAGGACCAATGAGTTTGAGGATAGCTACTTTAAAATGTCCATCTAAAGCAGGAAGAAACAGAAAAATCAAAAACTAGCATATTCTATAGTAAATCTAAAATGAGTAGTCACAGGAATGGAAGAAAGCGTAAAATAAAATGTTTTAAAGATTTGATTAAAAAATACTAATTTGCAGCACTGAAAGCTCCAATAACAAGATCAAAGTAAAACTAATGTACATTATTATCCTACTAGAAAAATGAAATCAGATAAAAAATATTACTGTCAAAGGCAAGGAAAGTGACAGTTTAGATTTCTTTTTTTAAAGAATATAATGACGGCAAACACTGCAAAAAATGCACAAACCAGAAGACAGGCGATTGGCATTTTTTAAAACATTGAAAGAAAAACGCTGTCAACTTCAGATTTGTTACACGCAAAATATCTTTCAAAATAAAGGCAAGTACATACCCTGCCAGCCTGAAATAATGCACACTTTTGTCAGTTCTGAGTGCCAGAATAGTTTACCATAGACAGTAGCTTAGACAGGCATATTTATTTCTTTCAGTTCTAGACGCCGGGAAGGCCCGGATTCAGGCGTTAACTTGATTCCTGTGGCGACGCTTCTGTTTTATAGACAGCTGTCTTCCGCTTGTGCCCTGAAAAGCTGTATTATCTTCTAACAGGGACCCCAATCTCATAATCAGGACTCTACCTCTGACACCTCGCCTAAACGTAACTACTTCCCCAAAGCTCCATTGGCGGACGTCTTCATATCGTAGGGTGGAAGCTTCAGCATAGAAAGTTTGAGGAGAAACAACAGAGACGTAGAAATTATGCACAGGCCTGAAAACAAGAAACGCTAAAGGAAGTTCTTCAGACGTAAGGAGAAGCGTTCTTGCTGAGAACTTAAACTTCTGTCAAAAAAGTAAGCCATGGTGGAAAGCTGTAATTTAGTGTGCCATCATAAGACGTCCGTTATCCACTTCATGCTTGTAAAGCACGTGTAGAAGTAGGCTTCGTGGTGCGCACCTATAATCCTAGTGTTCTGGGGCCAAAGCCAGGATGATTTAAAATTTAAGCAGACAAATTAGCTAGACATCAGCATAAATGAGAAGTATTTTACACTACAGTGCTTTGTCTTTGTGCGACTGATACTCTCTGAGCTTGTCTCATTCATGTATTTATTCATGTCTCAGTTTTAGCTCTTGGTCCCATCTTAGGGACAGGAAGGAAACTGCTATGAAGCCTGTATTCCTGGGATCTGGAAAGATAGCCTGAAAGCACCTGTACTTTTTGAAAAGAAATGGTTTAGGAAAATTTTTTGAGCATTCTCAACACGTCAGTGTTGTACTTAGTTTATTTATATTTTCTTGCTGGCCTCGATTTGTTTGTTATGTTTTTTATACTTGAGTCAGACTGAAATTTTGTGAAGTTCAAATTTGAGAATGACACATTCTGCATCTGAGAGATACATTGAACCTCCTCTATCTAAAAGCGTAAGCCAGTCTAGTATTCACAGATGTCTGTGCCTGTACAAAACACACACAGACCTACACGGACACACACACACACACACACACACACACACACACACACGCACACACCATATGGTTTTAAGCTCCGCAGATGTTCGCAGATCTCAGCCTCTGAATCTCTTGCTCCAGATATTGCCGAAGCCTCGCGTGCTGCACTGTAGTGCTCTACTCTTCCCTCCTAACATGAAACAGTGCTTTAATCATTTGCCTGGACAGAAAATAATAAGCATTTTCAGGAGAGTTTCTGAATAGTTGTCAGTTTGCCTTCTTTCTTCTGTTTTCTTCTCTGCATTTTGTGTGGAGGAACTGAACACACACATCCAATGCCTGAGTTCATCATAAATTCTTTTTCCTTTTTTGGTTACATGAAAATAGAAGTGTGATATCTGTTCTCTGTCTTCTAAGGACAAATTACATCCTCCTCCACTTGCTTTTAACAATACAATTCTAAGTGGGATGTATCCCTGTCCTTCCCCTCAGATTACTGATTGTTCTGACTACAGAACAATTTAATGACAATTTTAAGCTTGCACTGAAGGTTTATTTTATTGTTCTAGAGTCCTTTAATCTATTCATAACACAGTCAGTTTCGGAGACAAAATTGGAGACATATTACTTCTCATCTTCAACTGCACAATATGTATTCACTTGAATACAAATTCTATATGAATTCCCGTTCACTTAAAATGCCTTTTAAATATGCGTGAACACTTTGGGGAGTATAATGTTTTTAAATTAATTGCTTTCAACCCCTTTTCCTCTCCTAATTTACAAAAGCTTGTTTTATTGTTTTTCCCTTTTAACCCCATTGTTTTCCTTTTACTTTCCAATTATTCCCTTGCTTCTGACCCTTGTTCCTCTTCCCATTTAATATTTTACCCCATTTTCTAATATCTATTATACATTTTGGCTTTTTTTTTTTACATTTGTGGTTTCTTAGACTAGAAAAATTTCTGTATTTAAATAAGAGCATCTTATTTACTTCACTTAAGAGCAAAATCTCAAGGTGCAACCATTTATCTAGAAAGATCTTGTTTATCTTTATGTATGTCAAAGTTGTACTGAACAATTATTTTCTAATAAATTTGCATTGATACATTGTAAGAACACGTCATCATCACATTCAATATTGAGAATTTGTACTTTTTCAGGATATATCTTGATTCTTATTTTTTCCCATTCCCCCGCCCTTCTTGCAACCACCCTTACTCCTGTATACATAAGCTTCATTTCTGGTTCTTTCTTTTTTACTACCAAATTTTTTCTTTCCCTTTTTTGCTACCCTTAACCCCACACAGATACAGTTTCTGTTTGAACATTTTGTTACTATTTTGCAATGCCTATCATGTATTATAGACCTCAATTACACCTTCAGTTTTTCACACTACAGAAGTGTTACCATATTTATATTTCTGTGTCCTATTTACTTTACTTATAAGTATGGCCTCACAGAGCATCCACTTAACTATAAATGTCTCTAATTTATGATTCTTTATGGCTGAATACTCCTTTTTATTAAAAAAAAAAGAACTAACTTCATGTACTCACCAGTTGGTGGGCATTTGGTGTTGGGGCCCAACAGGCAGAGTAATGGGGTGATTTCTTAAAGGAGAATGGTCAAACTCCTGAGGTGTGGCTCCCAACAACTTGGTCTATTTCCAAGGTTTGGCTATTACAAACAGAGCTGCTATAAACATGGATGCACATATGTCACTGTGGTATGCTGCTTTTAATTCATTTGTGAATATTTATAGCCAGGAAATAACAGAGTCAAATGCAATCTCTAATCCTAGGTTTTTTGAGGAATCTCCACATGGTTTCTGCAGTGGCTGCAGAGGTTCCAGTCTACACTCCCACTGATAGTGGAGAAGGGCTCCTTTCTCCCCATAGCCCTGCCAACATTTGTTGTTGGTCGATTTCTTAATAGCAGCCATTCTTTCTGGAGTGAGATGGAGTCTCTGTGCTGTTTTGATATGAATCTCTTGATTAACCAGCGATGTTGGATATATGAAAAAAATCATATATTTCGTTGCTGCTTTTACTTCTTTATTTTATTTTATTTTATTTTTTTTAGGTTTTTTTGAGACAGGGTCTTGCTCTGCAGTTCAGGCTGTCCCTGAGTTCAGCCTCAAACTCACATCACAGCAATCCTCTTGTCTCTGCCTCCCGGGTGCTGGAATTACAGGCGTGATCCACCACCTCTGGCACTGTAGTATATGATACAGATTGCTGCTGGGCGTGAGTCTCCATGCCCAGTATGGTATGTGGGTTACCGGGGATCGAACCCAGATCCTTGCGCTTGCAAGACAGGCACCGGAACCCCTGAGCTAAACCCCCGGACTTGCTTTTACTTCTCTATCTAAAAAAAAAAACCCAGTATCTATTTATTTCAGATGCCCACTTTTGAATTAGATCTTTAAATTTGGGAAGACTGATATTTTTAAAAAAATGTTTTTTATATATTCTAGATAGTAATCCTTTGAAGAATAGCTGATATGACCAATAGCTGTTTGTCTTTTCACTCTGTTGGTGGTTTCTCTTGTTATGCAGGAACCTCTTGATATGATGAGATTTCAGTTGTTGATTTTATTTGCTAGTTTCCTTGCTGCTGAGGTTTTGTTTACCTAATCTTCTCTTACTCTAATATCTCCAAGAGTAATACCAACAAATCAAAGGGAGAGGGAAGAGGAAGAAAAGGATAAAGGTATGCCATGTGTAGGTACAAAATCTTTATGAAGAATGTGATCGTTGTGCGTATCCAACATGAACCAATAAAATTAACTTAAGAATCAAATTAAAAAACAAAGCAAGTAAAATAATTGCTTCCTGTGAATTTGCCTCTTTCTTTGTCTTTAGACACACTTGCTAGAAACCGCCTTGTGCTATTTCAGTTATCAACACAAACATACATAGAGATATCATGAAAGTTCTTTTCAATATACAGAAACAATATTTTCTGCTCTTCTTTATAATGATAAATTTATATCTTGACTACTCAATATAAGATAAAAATTAAAATTAATTTTCCAATTTTATGTTGCTTTATTTTTTAATAAAGAAAATAATCTACACTTATTTAATATCAAAATTTACTACATAAAGTTGCATGGTAGTTTAATATTACTATGATAGCAATTAATTTAATAGAAAATAAAAATGAGCTTTATAATAATATTTTATTTATTTAAATACCCTAGTTTTAAGAATCATAAAATAAAATATAACAATAGAAGTAGACAGCAAGGAATTTTAAGAAAAAAACAATGCCATTAAATCCATAACTACATAAGAGAGTATTTCATGGCCATTTCAGACTATTTATTGAAAAATTTATGTTTAACTAAAATAATTTCTTTTTTTCATTCTGTGAAGTTTGTTAAATCTATTGAAACAAAGTTCTGAAAAACAGTATGTGTGTGTACAATCAACAGGGCAGCCTGGGAGTATGGATTGATTCTGGAAAGTTTTCCCCTTATGCTCTGCTATGTACCAGAGTCTTCCAGAAGCTTGAAATGACATCAGATGAAGCTGCTGTGACCTCATCTGTTAGAGTGATATCTCAACTACACAGAAACTTTTATCCACTTCAGAAATACCTTACCCACTGCTCTTAAAATAAGGGAGCAATAATACACAGGAGCTCTCACAGTGGACGGCTGGGTTTCTGCTTGTTATTGAGGGTGGGTTTTAAAGGCTCACTAAGCAAACACAGTAACTCTAACAGAATGGAGAGGTAAGCAAAGTGTGTAACGGAGAAAACATAACTACAACATACACTGAATTGTATATTATTTAAAATATAAATCAATCACAATTTAAGTTCCAGAACATAGAATTTCATTAGATGAAATATATAATTATTTAAACTGAGACCAATACCTCTCCGCCACAGAACACCACTATACTATTTTATGATGTAACAGCCCCTGTCCTAAAATTTTGCAAATGAATTCGCTAGATCCTCCAGAGGATCGCTAGATCCTCCAGAGGCGGACGCTTTCAGCATCCCATGTGTACATACAGAGGAATTGAGACCCAGAGTGGAGCGACTGCGTCAGGTTTGCAAAGCTGAAAAGCAGAGATGCTGTTTCCTCTTCCCAGACCTGATGGCTGCACACACTGTGCGCATGACTTTTACATGGAACTTTCTTTTAAATGGACCTTCAGTAAAAGTTGCTCGATAAAGTATTTCTAGAATGGATCTCATCCAAAGCAAACGGATACCTTTGTACAAGAATAAGTCTATCCCCTCTGTTTTTCCCTCCCTTTCTTTCTCGCTACCAGAATATTGTCTGTTTACAGTAGTGAAGTGTTGGCATGCTCTTTTACAAAAATCAAATTAACTTGCAAACCTTGAAATTATATGGCACTGACATTGTATATGATAATGTGACACAGTTTTGAAAACATAATTTATCAAAGACAAGTTATAATTGAGTGTCTAAAGCAGACGTTTATGGTAGAATATCTTTAAAAATGATATTTTTAAAACCCAGCTGCTAAATTTAAAACTAATGATTAAATTATTTTTTAAAACAATTTGCATATCTCAACCTAGATTAACATCTCTTTGGTGTATATATGGCTAGAAGAAGAAAGTATTTTCAGTATTTATTCATGAAAATTTCTATATCTTCTTTATTGAAGGAATTGTTTGTGGTTTTTATTTTGCATGTATTTAGAATTTCCAGCATTTTATTCTCTTCTATAGTTGTGCATCCAAGTAAATATTTAATGAATGGAGCAAATGCTCATTTATTAAAATCAAGTGATTTTGTGAATAATATCAAATATATTTCTCTATCTTTACCTGTATTTTTAAATTTTAGTATGTTTTCATATAATACAAATATATTCAAAATAGTCAATTGAATAATTGTATCCATATTTGCCATGATAATACAATTTTCACTCTACAATCCAAAGACAATTATTTACTAAAGAATGATTACTGTGTATTATTGTAGACAGAGTGAGGCTCTAAAGTACAGAAATAAATACCCTTTGTAGCACAGTGAAGTTTACAAGTGGATTTAAAGGGCTCTCTGGTTTCATTAAGGACCCTCTGACCTTATGGAATGCAAAGCAGTTTATCATCAGTATGGTAGAATAAAATCTTCAATTTCTCCCTCCTGTGAAACTTGAAATGTTTAAAATGACTGTGTCAACACTTGTTATTTCACATGATTTCTTAAAGTTTATATTACAACTCCACAAATGTTTGTTGCTTTCTAAACAATCTACTGATATGTAACATGAGATATTTCATTAAATATATAAACCATAATGAAGCTTTTACTTTATGTCCTGCACATTTTAAGATCTACAGATAATACATTAAAATGATAGATTATAAAACTGATAGATATGAATAGAAATAAAAATGTTATAAACACACTACATTCATACACACTGCCTATTGGTATAAGAAATATGTAGAAGGTTGTTCCAGAACAAGTAGAAAAAAATAATACAAAGGTGCTTGAGAAGAAAGTGAGGTGCAAAGATAACAGGAGAGGACATAGTGGAGCTTGAGCTTTTTATGTGCATATATCAGGTGGCTTAATGTATTTAGGAAAGCAAGTGTTAATGTAATACAGATTAAAATGTGCTGAAAACCTCAGCGTGTGAGTATTCTAACCTTGGTGTGAAGACACATCTTACTGGTCCCTAAAAATGAAACTCTTTGGGGATCATGAATGTTCTTACATAATATTTGATAAAACTTTTATTTTATATTTATTAGTGATACTACTAAAAGAGCAACGTAACACACACACAGCCCCAAGCACACACATAGAGGAAAGCATATGATATATTCCTAAGCATTTGTGGGTGTATTATACAGCCATACACAAGTGCATTACTCAGTTTACAACTCCCTTTCTCTGACTAAATTAAAGAAGGTAATGAAATAAGTCACGATGGAATCAATTTGAAGGAACCAGAGTCATGGTCATTAAATTTTCACAACATAGATCACAGGGAATAAAATTCCCCACATAACCTATGACTGGAGATTTAAACACACATTTCAAGTCACAAGTAGTTGTGAATTAAATAAAACGCATTAGGATTATAAAATAAAGTCTCATTGATTCAAAAAATATATTCCATCATGAAAATATTTCTAAGAGGAATTTCTTATGGATTTTTAAATAGGAGAAATAAATCATCTCTAGTCATATGTTCTTAATCATTGTCAAACATGAATAAAACACTTCTATAAGACAGGCAGTTAACATAATTACAAGGCTTTTGATGTTACAGCCTTTGTTGTTTAATATGGACATAAGAAACTTTTTTAAAAAGTCTAATTTTAGACTAAATTGTGCTCCACAAAGACAGAAGGCTTTTATTCAGAGTATATATCACTTAAAATATTTGAGATGGAAAGAACAGAGCAACTTCCACCAAAATTTAGAAAGCAGACTTCATACTAATTGTAAAAGATAATGATATCATTTTTATAAATAAGTAACTTATTTGTTTTAGCAAAATATACTGTCTACACCAAAAGCAAGTTTTTGGATTTATAGAAATCTCACAAAATATTAAGGAGTTTTATCATTACTCCAGACAACTGTACAACTGACCTGTGGATCTCACCTGGCCAGTATATTGTATGTCTTGTTGGCATTTGTTGTCAGCTTGTCCTTGCTTAATTATCTCTGGTCTCTTCTTTAGAAAGGATTGCTCTTATTATTATTATTATTATTATTATTTTATGCATTGTACAACAAATAGCTCAGTATCACAATCCTTGTAATAATGGATGGTGTAGATATCCGCGTACTCATACTAGTCACTTTGGCTGGTAGACTGAGTCCTGCATGAGTACTTTCAAAACTAGGTCATTTGCCCATCTTGTTCTCCGTTTCCTCACAGGCATCGAGTGCAGTGATTGAGAGAATAATGCGAAGAACCCCTGATTACAAGTAGGAAAGTGAGAACGCAAAGACAAAAACAACACAAAATGAGAGCCACTTAAAAATGGATTGCTACTTGATAGTAACAATAACAGAAATAATTTTAACAGGTACCAGATAATGGTCAACTTTCAGGCAATAGGACACACCAAACCTAGCTGAAGCAGACTGGTTTTGACTAAATATCACAGCATCAAAATTAGTATGGGACATGTACAGAGAGACTTAAAGTAAACTCAGCAGTCATCACAGTATTATCACACAGCAGCAGGAAAAAGTATTCTCTTTCTGCTGTAAGTAGGTAGCTGTCAAAAAAAGAAGCTTTTTATTAACTCACAACTTGAGACGGATTATCTTCATTATGTGAATAATGAAAGAAAATAAGACCAATTAAGTTCCATAGCTGTCTCAATTATTTTCCTATTCCTGAGACACAAAACTCAACATTCACAGTTTAAAAGAGGAACATTTTGTTTTGGCTTAAAGTTTGTAGATGTTCCACTCAGTAGCTGCCTGGGTCCAGGTCAAGGGAGCATGGCAGAGGGGCAAGGCAGGAAAGGAACAGCTCCCAGCAAGACAGCACCAAGTACACAAAGATATGAAAGCAGGAGAGAGGGATCTCTATTCTCCCAGGATAGGCGTCCAGGGATCCTATCCTCAAAGCACTCTCTAAAACCCCAAATCACATTGACCTATGAACTCATGAGTGAACTAGTCAAAGTGTCACCCTCACAATCTAATCACCTTGCTAAAGTTCCACCTATGAGCCCAAGAGACTCTCTGGTAGGCATGTAGGTAGAATTCACTGTGCTCCATGACAGAGGATTTATGTTCTTCCCTTTACAAACAGTAGATGTAGTTCCTGTCTGGAGGCTGTAAAATCTTAAATTTCAGCACTATTGAAAAGTCCAATCCAAATTTTCCTCTAGAACTTAAGGCAACTCTTATCTGTGAGACCCCAGGACAATGAAAACAAAGTCAAACACTGCCAACCTACATAAGGTAAACATTACCAATTCCAAAAATGAAAAATTGTGAGGATAGAAGGAATGGGGTCAAAGCAAGACCAAAGTCCAGCAAGGAAACATTAAGTCAGCAATATATTCTGCACACGGAGAAAACCATGGGGAAAACTTGAACCCCACCATTTTTAGGAGGCCTTTTCCATATGGTAGTGCCCATGGTGGTAGACTCCAGTGTATCTCTCTATAGCTGCTTCTGTTTGCTCATTCTACTTTTCCTAAGAAAGATCCTCCACATTTTCAGCTTTTTAGGCATTGTGGTGTCTGCGTTATATTTCTGACTTCATTCTCACAGCTCCATGAGCTGCCCTCTGGGACAACACTGACTTGCCTCTCAGGAATTCGTCTGAAATGTAGACGGAAACCTCCTCCCCCACCCCCCAGGTGAAAGAGTGATGGAGTGGCTGAGTGCGTTCACATGTTGCTGGTGGCTACAGAGGACTCAAAGATCCTGAATAATTGGGGATAAGAATCCTATGGAGTCAGTTCCCCAAGTGGCTCCTCTCCAGCAGAATACTCCGAGGATCTCTCCTCAAAGCAAATACTCTCACTTTTTGTAATTTGAGCCTTTGAAAGTGGGGCCTTGATGTTCTACCCATGTTATTTAGCCACCTTTTCTACTCCCATTCCAAAGTGCTTTTCTTTTTAATGCTAATGTTTTCAGCACCCAAGGTCTCCTTTGCTCCACTTTTGCAGGCTCCAACTTTATCAAATTTTCCCTTCTACCTGAACTCAAAACTTTACAACATTTGGCTGTGATATTTGCTCTTGGTTTTTTCAGATCTTTGGTCTCAAAGTAATTTTTCTGTAATACATTAACCAATATGTAACTCACCTGAAAAGTAAGATATTATATGTATTCATATATATACATACACAGTATTTATTAATTATTTCAGCAACCCATAGATATAATCATGTTTACATAATATTCCAATAACTTACTTTCCATTAGTGAATGAGCATTCAATTATTTTTACTTAATTATTCAAAAGCATTGACATTTTGGTTTATTTTAGCACCTACCTTGTGAAAAAAAAGATGGGTAACATGAAACTGAAAGTCAAATTTATAATATTAAACTGTATTATAATTTTAAATAATATGTACTATATGAACTATACTAATATACTAATATGTACTATATGTACTATGAAAAGTGAAATGTGGGGCTGGGGATATAGCTCAGTGGTTCCAGCACCTGTCTTGCATGGACAAGGACCCGGGTTCGATCCCTGGTAATCACATAACAATACTGGGCGTGTAGACTCACTCCAGCAGCAATCAATACCACATACCACAGTGCTAGTTGTGGTGGCTCACGCCTGTAATCCCAGCACTCAGGAGGCAGAGGCAGGAGGATTGCTGTGATATGAGTTTGAGGCTGAGCTCAGGGCCAGCCTGAACCACAAAGCAAGCCCCTGTTTCAAAAAGCCTTAAAAAAAAGTGAAATGTGTATAATTGGAAAAGAAAGGAAAATTAATAATAATTAATAAAATACAAAAATTATAATGAACTTTTTCTATTACACCCATGAATATAGTTAAAAAGACTTTATTCATTCTTATTGATATATTTGTCTAACAATGTTTACAAAAATATAATGTTAACACTTAAAATTTTTTCTAGATTAGGAGAGAAATAGATTCCACAAAATTTTATAAGGCTATATAACCAGTGGAGTTGAAAATAATGATAAGTATGTATTATTTAGCAATAGGGATATGTCTGGGAACTGTATTTTTAGGCAATTTTGTTCTTGTGAAAATGAAACAGGTTCACCTTCACAAATGATGACTGATTCACTAGGTGACAATTCCTATGGGCCACCATATTGGTTGACAAGTGTTATATACCTGTAAATTTAATTGTGCCTCTATTAGAAAAATAGGGCCTTACTTTATTAACTGATTGGCACTCTCCAAGTATACAGCTGTAAAAAAACTTTAGATAAATGAAATGTTGTAAAATAAAATTTTTGTGACTTTATAGCAAAAATGAAGAGACATAAAGTTATATAGTAGGCAGTGAATACTATTTGAATAGAATTATTCTTAGTTTTCTGACCTAAGTGGTTATTTTTTAATTTAAAATTGGTGCAAAGCAAATCAGAACACGTGTCTCTTGTGGTACTTTTCAAAACACAGGGTTAATTTTAGCATTTGCCTCAGAGATATAGAAATTAGTACATAAAGATAGTTTGAAGTCTAGGAAAAATGAAAGCCTACATACTTTATCTCACAGATTTCTCATCACTCTAAATTCTTATGTTCCCAAAGTAAAGTTTTTATTAAGTTCTATCTGCTCTCTCATTGTATATGTCCCAATTATTCAAACATATGTATAATTTTTTCTTCTACTTCTTAATCTACTAAAATAAAGTAAGGACAAATGAAATTATCTCCCTTAAATCTTCTCTGTAAGGGAATATACATAATTGCTCATGTTATTTTAGTGTATTTATATCATAATTCTTTACTAACTCTGCTTATGTCAACATTATAAAATCTAAGTAGTATGTATTTATACAATCGTGTTTACATTATGATCTTATCATTTTCCATGAAATGTTCATTTATTCTAGATTAAAATGCTCTGTTTCTCTATGATAACTTTTCTATATATGTGCAGGTATGTAAATATTACAGAATTTTCCACCTCTCAATAATTTCAGATACTTAGTAATTTTCTATAGTTGTTGTTGAAGGTTCACTTAAGGTTTTTTCTAAATGTCTTTATGCTACTTTGCAAAATTTTCTAATGTATCACTAGAATACTCTAATATTCTCTTGCCACAATATTAATATTATTTACTATTTCTCATTTTTGATGATTTTTGAATCTTCTTTTTCATTCACTCCCTTTAATTTGTGAATGTGCTTTGATATCCGTGTTTTATGCTGGTAATTTGCTGAAATTGTCTAGAGAAGCTTGGCACTTCTCCATACGGTGGAGTAAAATAGTCTCTGAGGTGACTGGAAGTTTTATGTAGGCTGATTTTTATTTTATGGGAGGTGATATATCCATAGCCTTACATCAGAGGGTCAAAAAAGAGATATCTGTCACTTTTCTCTTAGACTGCTAAAATATATTGAAGAGAAATTCTTCAATTATCATATCAATTTTTAATTGAAATGTTTATTGGTACATTACATATACAGATCGTGATTGCACTCATCAATGAGAATTTGCACCAGTATATGACACAGCTTAATTCTCATTTTTTCTCATAGCCCTACCCACCCTACCACCCCCACCCCCTATATACATAAACTTTGTTTCCTTTCTTTTTTGTTATAATCTCATTATTTCCCCCCTTCACCCCATTTTGCTTTGAATATTTTATATTTCACAATATATGACATACATTCTAGAATTCATTTACATCTTTATTTTCTTATACCACAGAAAAGATACAATGTTTACACATCTATGATCTATTTATTTCACATATGAGGATATCTTCAAGGAATGTCCCTTAAGTATAAATGATTCAAACTTATCATTTTTATGGCAGAGTAGTACTCCATTTTGTAGAAGAATCATGACTTTTTTTTTTTAATCCAGTGTCCAGTTGATTGACATTTGTGGTTTTTTTTCCAAGATTTAGCAATCACAAACTGAGCTGCTATAAACATGCGTGAATATATCAATGATCATATAAATTTTTTAAACTAAATTAAATTAAATTTAATTTATATATGAAAGGATGAACCTAGGGTGTTCACATAAGCTGCATCCTCAGTCTTTGCTTTATATATTTTGAAACAGTACCTCACTATGTTGCCCCATCTAGGGTCAGAGTTGTGCATCAGACTCCAAGACTGCTGCCAATACAGATATGACCCTTCATGACTCTTGTGTGGGATTTTCAGCCTCCTGTCATTCTCGGAAAATACCTTAGGTTCAGTTTCCAACTCCATTCTGAAGACAGACATTCTAATTACTTCCATGATTAGAGATAGTATAATTCATTAATTTAAAACGTTTTACAAATTCTTCAGTGTCTATCATGTCCTGAAAGGTGAGCTTTATGATATCTGAGGTGTTGGGAGATGATCACGGACCTGTAATCTCTTCACACAGACGTATTTTGTTTTCTTCTGTTAGCTTTAAGGTTTCTGAGGCACCTAGCTTGCAGACTCCTGATCCATGATAAGAATCTGTTTTTCTTACTAATTTGTTTTGGAGATGCTGGCTGAAAAAGCACCCCTGGAATGACTTAACCTTTACTTGATGAGAGATTCTCAACAATGCTCAGAAGAACCAAATGCTGATAGAAATGCTGCTAGTCAGATTTCTGCCTAGAAGTACTGCAGTTGCACAAAGTTTTTCTTCATTTTGTTCAGGTCCAGGGACTTTGCCTGAGACTGGGATGAAGGGAGGCACATTAATTAACCTTGAAGAAGAAATTGCAAAACACAGAAATGTTGAGATGGTGGCGTGGTTACTGTGGGGAACTTTCCATCAAGTTTATGTTAAGAATCAAGAACAAAGAGCATGGCAGGATGATTTAAAACATCTTGAGTTTGTTCAGACAGGAAACTCTGAGGAATAGCTTTCCTTGGCTGCCGCCGTTTCTGGTATATAGTGAGGCTGCCACAATTCTAGGACAGAGTGCTCTGAGATTTTCCTCTCAAAGCAAATTCTTTCACCTTTACAAGTCTGAACCAGGAAGACAGTAGTCTCGCAGCTTCCTATAAGGGCCTCAGGCCATTTTTTCTATTCTCCTGTTCCTTCTCAGCAGTCAAGATTGTCTCTGTTCTACCTTTGCAGTACACAGCTTTACTGGAGCTTCTTTTCCATCTAAACTCAAACATTTTAAATCATTTTGCTGGACTCTTTCCTCTCAATTCTCCACATAAATCTGGCTAAAAGCCCCACTAGTAATTACATCATCTCCTCAATATTCTGTAAGAGTAATTAGTTCACACAAACCCTAATCTCAGTCTTAGGCAAAGTATATAAACATGAACCAAATGCAGACAAACTTTCTGCCAGAAAGTATAATGCACATCATCCAGAGTCCAAAAGCCGATGCAAGTCTTCCTCCCAGCAGAAATCTCCTGAACCTGGTCTTTGTAAGTTTTCTGGTCTTCTGAGTTCTGATCAAAATCTCCCATATAGAGTAGCCTAAAATGTTGTAGCTCCCCTTCTTTAGCTGGCAGCTCTGAATCTACCAGAAAAGTTTCTGAATAGGAGAAAAATTCAAACAAAATTTGCCTAAATCAGCACACATGGTCTAGGGGCCTGTAGCCAATGATTTGCTTCTTACCAACAGAAACTGCCTGAGGTTGGGCTTTATCAGCCTCTGGACTTCTCAACTCTGACCAGAATCTCCTATACAAAACAGTCTAGAGTATTCCAGCTCTGCTTATGTAGCCAACTTCTCCACATTTTCCTAATTCTTCCCCTTCCTATAAGCCAGTTTCAAAAGCTTTAAGCCACATGGCCCAGTAATGCCACAGAAAAAAACTCATTTCTCTGACACTAAAATTCTGTGTTAATTTATTTTCTCCTGTTGCTGATACAAAATATCCAACATCCAAAGTTAAAAGGGAGGGGTTCATTTGGCTTGCAGTTTGTAGAGGTTTCAGTCCATAACGATCTGGCTTCACAGATGGGGTGACAAGCATTACAGAGGGGAAGCAATATGGAGCACACAAGCAGAGTTAACAAGAGAGAGTTCCTGGGCCCACACCATAGCAACAGCAACAAGAAAGAGTTCTTTTCTTTTTGCCTCTTTTAACCAATCCAGGCTACTGGGAGAAGGGTGATATTAAACCTCCCACACATGAGGAGTGGTTTAGTAATCATACAACCCTTAATGCCAGCATCACACATTTCAGATTCAACTATCTGTGGAAAAAAATGTTCTGTCTCATTTGCATGGGCATTGTGAGGACATCTAAACACAAACCACAACATTTTTCCAACCATGACAGTTTTGGATTTTCAACACTCTAGATTATTCTAAGAAGCTGTGTTTTTTTGTTATTGTTGTTATTTGTTTGTTTTCCCACCATGACAGTTTTGCATTGGGGACAGCATACCATGGCTTCCATTGTTGAAAATCCTGAAACAAAATAAATATCTCTACCTTTAAAGTACATGTGTTATCTATTCTGTCCCAACAGTGATAAAGTGATTATGAAAAAGTCATCTAAAAAATGAATGGGCCCACTCATAACGAGTTCAAGAATGGGAAAATTTTAAACTTCTTTGAAAACCCTTGTTTTGAGAAGCTGCTAATTCAGGGCTCATGTGAGCCTGATAGTTGAAGGTTTCTGTACATGTGGTCTATGGGTGGAAGGTTACACTTTGATTTAGCAATAGACTTTGACACTATCACTGTGCAGCCATCTTTTTAGGGATGAAGAATGCAAGATTTATGGAATCAGGGAGGCGTCCACTTAGATTTCAAAGGGAAGTCTGGGAGGTGAGGCATGATGCCTCTGAGAATATGAGGTATGAAGCTCTGAGAGTGAAACAAAAATTGAGGAAAGAATCCAGAAGTTTGCAGATTCCAGGAACATAGATCATTCAGCTGAGAAAAGTCACAGACAATTAATGACTAAGAGAGATGTCATGTGGACTACAACCATCAGTGCTAATAAGATCAAAACTGTTCAAAGTGTTTCCAATACTTTGAAATTAACATCTGGTTATAATTTGCCCTATACTTTTTTCCCCTATGATTTATCTCTATTGATTTATTTCTATTGTTCCATCCATTCTTTTTGAAATGAGAGTCTTTATCCTGTACCTTTGTAGATTGAGAGTGTGTAACTTTCTTTCTGTGTTTTTTCATGGGCCCACAACCATATGTTTTCCCTGAATCTCACAAGAGTCTGTGGATATGAACTTTTTACCAGTGCTAGAGTTGCTAAGATTTTCTCAAATCCCAGAGATAAGCTAGATGTTATTTTTAATAATAAAATGATCATGAGTCTTTTGGTGGCAAGGAAAGAACAGATATAAAATCTTCCCTCAAAATCTCATATATCCATTCAGAGGTGATGTTTCGGATAAGTAACTGCATCCTATAGACAGTATACTCATGAATGGATCAAGTGATTGATGAGGTCATGGCTGAATTTATTAGTGGGAGCCAGGCCTGGTACAGGTGAGTCAGTGAGGGCACAATCCAAAAGGGTCTGTTCTTGACTGCAGCGGCTCCCTTTACAGTATGATTCCTCTTATCATGCACACACTCCTATCATTCTATTTCTACTTTGAAACCAGATAATTGTGGATTGAACATACTGGGAAGTGCGATTCAAAGTAGACTTCTGCTTTGTCTTTGTGCTCTCAGATGTTTTGTTCCAACAGAAGCAAAGTAATTAACACAACTTCTTAGAATAATCTAGAGTATTGAAAATCCAAATAAATTATTAAGGGTGTTAACAGAATGTAAAGATTTAAAATGCAACATATTCTGATTCCAACTACCCTAGTCCCTGAATCAGTTTTATTGATTATTAAATAATTTATAAAGAGTAATTTAAGGTTGTAATTGACTAATTAGACTGTAAAAAATAGAAATATAGAAATATTCTTTAAGACTCTGTTAACATGTGTCCTGAAGTTAGAAAGACCACATTTACTCTTCCAGAACATTGTAACAGTTGGTTATGCAATGCAGTGATGACTTAATATCAGAAATTTACACAGGAGTTATAATACATGATCATGAACAGATTTTATTAGAATTTATATTAGTGTAATTTAAAGGCTCTGTGGTACAATAAGCTCAATAATGATAAAAATATTTTAGCTTTATAAATATTAGTTGTGTATATGTAAGAGGAGTGAAGTTTCATAGAAGGACACAATGGAAATGAAATTTTAGTATTCTAAACAATATATTTCAGTGTACTGTAATACTGACTATACCCAAAACAAGTGATAAATTGTTAATCTCACAACTGGCTTCTTTGAGAAATGACCCAAAGCCTACAAGATGAGGTCAAAGCAACTCCACCTGAATTTCTTTCCCCCAACCAAAAGCTTTTTATTAGGACAGTGTGCTATTACAAACATGTGTTTTGTCTATTTTATTCCTGAGTTGAGAGTGCGTTGTCTTGTCCTTTATGAGTCCTTTTTACATTAATTTCTATGGGAAAAACATGTAGCTTGCCTTTGCTCCAACTGATCACCAATAAAAGTCAGTTCCTGGGACTAGACAGTGCCTTTGTCAGTGAACTGGCATTGGTTGTCCTGGCTTCCACTTTCTCTTACTGCAGTCATTTATTGCATTTTTTCATTATACGGGGCAGGTAGGACCAGAGCCTTACTTTAGAAGTCCCTGGCAAAATGTTTTTCAATTGGGACCAAATTTTTGGAATAAAGACAAATTGTTCAAAACTGTCTATTGTTATGAAATTATATTTATATGAATTTCTGTTTACTGTTGTGATGGGTGATTCTACCTGCCAGTATGCCTCGGGGAAGGATGCTGCATTTGTAATACATCATCACTGATGAGTTTTACTGCTGACATTCCCCCCATGTTAATATTTGAATTGGTAAACTGAGGAAAGAACACTTGGCTTCACTGAAGTGGTGGGTGTCATCCTATCCCTTGCGAGTTGTAATCAAACAAGAAGTAGGAGATTTCTTACTCGTGTGTTGGAGCTGGGATGTTCATACCCTTCTGCTCTCAGACAATGGAGCTCCCAGGACTTGGGCTTGTAGATTCATATTAAAGTTATGGCACTGACCACCTAGACTCTAAGGCTGCAGAGTTTACAGTGGAATCAGACCATGGGCTTTTCTACTACTGCTTGTCATGGCTTGTGTTTAGACACCATCCCCAAAGCCTCATGCAGATGAGGTGGGATTTTCTGCTTCAGAGACAGCTGAATCTAGAATGTGTGATGCTGGTGTTAAAGGCTTGTGATTACTAAACCATCACATGTGAGTCATTAGTGTGGCAACAGCCTGATCCTGGTAGTCTGAATAAGATAAAAGGGGAAGAAAGATGGTGCTAAATTTTCTTTTTACCTTTGCTACCTGTTTCTGCCATGTTGCCTGTCTCTGCGATGGCTGTTTGCCATCCTAGTCTTGGAGCCAATGGATTATGGAATAAAACCTCTATGAATTGTAAGCCAAGCAAACCTCTTCCCTTCTAACACTGGGTGTCAGGAATTTTACCTCAGCAACAAGAGAAAGGTAGCTAATACCTATCTCATCCTTCACAAACATGAGCCTGTCATTTATAATAATTCACTCTTCTGATACCTGTATATATATCTGCTAGTAGTTTGGTCTGTCTAGAGCACCTGAACTAATAAACACTATTGACTATGAGAAGTAAAGGGTAAGAGGCATGAGGAATAAGGTAAATTTTTATTTTCTGCATGACTGACATCAAGGGAACATATAAAGAAGTAGCAAGAAAAGACAAGAAGAAACTCAAGAGGGTTTAAAGACTTTGTCACCAAAGGAGACAGTACTTTCAGAAGGAGCAAGAGATCTGTTATGAACTGAAGTAGAAAAGATCTAAAAAATACACATCTGCATAGCTAGAGCAAGTGGCCCCAATTTTGTACATTTAAATTACCTAACTTGAATTTATTTTGTGTTTCATACTTCTTCTATTTCTGTAGCATTCTTAGGTAAATAATAAAAATGTAATTTGTAATGAAGGAAATTTATTAACATGGGAGAAATAATTATTTGAACACTATTTTCTGCATGCACATTAGGCAAATGTGGACACTATAAATATTATATTGGCTTATTCATGAACTAATGAGAGGCTTATTTATTTATTTTGTAATGACCCACTTTTGTTAACTAATCAGATTCGATGAGAACGGGCTGTTCTGTGGTCTTAGTTTGAATACAAAAATTCTTTGCAGATAGTTGGAACATAATTTGAATTATCATCTCAACTAGTCACAACCGTGACAAATAATAATCTTATTTATGAGCAGAAAGGAACATCGAGTTTTTGTTCTTTATAAACTAAGAAGTAATATTTTTCCTATGTCGAAAGAGACAAATATTCCAATATATCACTTTAAAATAAAACAAGCAAAGTAATTATTTTAAAGTTTGCCTCAGTTAAATAAGGAAAATAATCCTGGTGATGATATATACAGATGAATACAAATATAAACTTTATTATCAAAATAGTGAAACCTTTAATTTACATTTAACTAGTCACCTTTTCCCATAAGATCCATGGGAATCATTTAAGAACATAATGAAGAATGTTCATTTGAATGTTCATTATGAAGAACATAATATTTTAATTATTTTTGTATTTGGTTCCTCCATTTAATATAAAATATGCTGGGTTATGCTTTTACATGTAAAGGCTGCATATTAAAGGCCAGCAATAGCCTCACTAGGTAAGTTTTGACTTCATTATGACTCCATTTATGTAAAATGTATGCCTAACTCTAAATTTTTATAAAAGTAATAATTCATCTTATATACACACCCCACCAAATGTCTTATGAAAATGTGTGTATATGTTGTGTGTATTCAGAATATAATCATCCAAAGTATTCACCATAGAAGACTGGGACAATACATGATGTTTTACACAGAATCTGATTTATTATTAATGCAGTATTTTAAGAAAGAAAAAGAAACTTCTCTTTAATTTAACATCAGACTTATCCCTATAAATTAGAGACTGATATGGTATGTTTCATTCATTCTTCTTTCATCTCCTTTCTCTATATCTGTAAAGCAATCAGTGATTTATTTTGTTATTATTATTTTTTTGGAATGCAGCTAAATTTCTAGGACTAGAGTTATAGCATCAGAATCATGAAGTATCAGATAAATATGTTACTGTACAGAGAAATTGTCTTGATTAATCTCGGTTTATGTTTGATTTAGGGATTTGTATGAATCAATTTTGTTGTTACTTTCCAATCTCTATGGGCTGATTAGGAGAAATTCCAGAGTAAATTGATCATAAGACACTGTTTTGTTCAACACCAGACAGATAGAAAGAGCTATACAGTGCATGTTAGACAAAAGTAGAGCTGAAGTAGGCTTCTAAATTACTGGATCAAACTCCTTTCTCACAAGGAAATATAGCTCTAGAGAAACTTCCTAACTTCCTCCTTCCCCCCTCCCTCCTTCCCTTACTTCCTCCTTTTCTCTCTCTGTCTCTGTCTCTGTCCCTCTGTCTCTGTCTGTCTCTCTGTTCTGGTAGCTGTAATGAAAAGTGTCCATTACTGAGTGCATTGAGTGCATTTTAATGTTCCATTTCAACCATAAATGTGATTCTTCAGACCCAAAGTTATATTATTCCAAAACCATCTTTCACTATTTTTCAGTTGTCCAATACATCAGAGATTTAACAAAATACAATTCCATGATCATTCCCCAACTGTCCTTAAGAAATGGATCATGAGGGCCAGGAATTTAGCTCAGTGGTTCCAGCACCTGTCTTGCAAGTTCAAGGACCCAGGTTTGATCCTTGGTAACCACGTACAATACTGGGTGTGGTGACTCATGCCCAGCAGCAACCAGTACCACATAGCACAGTGCTGGGCATGGTGGCTCATGCCTGTAATCCCAGCACTTGGGAGGCAGAGGCAGGAGGATTGCTGGGATGTGAGTTTGAGGCTTAGCTCAGGGCCAGCCTGAACTACAAAGTGAGACCCTGTCTCAAAAAACCTAAAAAAAGAGAAAGAAAGAAAGAAAAAAGAAAGAAATAGATCATGCAAGAAATTATGAATGATAAGAAATTATGAATGGCAAAAATGAGAGTAATTAAAGCAATTACTCATAATTTCTTCATGATCTATTTCACTTAGAGTCTTATCTTTTCCATGTTACTAATATTATTATTAAATACTGTTATTTCTGTGACATAGGTCAATGAGCTACATTTTGAAATAAATTACTGTATTACCAATATATGACACAAGAGACAATTCAGATCCTCTTAATTTTTTTTCTAGGACACAAAAATTGCCATCAATTACCACAGTTTTTAATTCCCTTGTCTTTATCTTTTGAATTTATTCATAAACATCGGGAAATGTATAGATCTATTTTGTTTTTGTCTTCCTTCGTAATCTTATTCCTTTCCAATTTTTTTCCCTGTCAGTTTATTTAGATTTCAAAGATTCACATTTTTATTCCCAACCCCAAGAAATGTGTACATCTCATTCCTTAAACATTAATCCTTGTCCTTTAAACATTTGAGTGGTAATTTTTAATTATCCCTACACACATGTTCATTTTGGATAATTTTATCTTGATTTAGCTAATTATCATAGATAAAACTAGGACAGTTTGAGATGATCTATTTTATTAACAGTAATGATGTATCCTAACTGTATTTATGGGTTTCTGTCCTTCTGTAGCCCTTTTGTTCATGACTTTAACTAAGGGACTGATGCAATAGCTGCTGACTTCAGTTTGCTCCCTGTTCTACCCAGCTTTCCCATTGCAGGTCCCTCGATTTAAAGAAGAAATTAAATTTAGTTTATTTTATATTGAAATTTAATTTATATTCAGTGACATTCATTAGCATGATTACAGGTACCACTTCTAAAATTTAGGTGTCTCCAAGAACTCCTGGGCCTTCCGTTTAAAAAAATTCATGCTTATCACATGCAGTAAGCTAAAATCTGTCATTTGAAATCCCTCTGTGGTGACCATGCTGGCAATGTGCTGATCACAACTAAAGTAGCAAATAAGTGTAAGTGTGCTTTTGTACAATAGTAAACAAAATACGATTTTATTTTTTCACACTAAGGATTGTTAAATCCAAATCTGACTTACACATAAATGAGAACAAGCATCTATGGCAAACATGTTTTCTTATTTCCATTTCATGTTGTTCCTTATTTTTAATATGCTATTTATAATCAAAATTATTTCATATTGACTCATGCATACTTCATTATTAGTACAGTTAAAATATATGACTATCTTCTACAATAATGTATTTCTTCTGCCACACATTAACTTTCCTTTGCCTTCGCAGTCATTATCTCTTTCTATAAAACAATCTGAAAATGCACTTCAATTTTTCTTTAGTAAACTGTTGTTCTTCAGCCAAACGTTCCTAGTTAACTTTCTCCAATAACAAATGAGGAAGTGGATGCAACATTACTTAGCGAATTAAGAGAATCCCATGTCACTTCCTATGGTTCATTTCCAATCAGAAACTTTCGCCCATGCACTTGTGACATGCAGATGTAGCTCTGAGCAGCCATCACACAAGTCTTATTTGAAAGGCTTCTTACAGTTTCCTTCCATCTTTTGAGAGGAAATTTTGATGTGCTCCCTAACTCTCATTAAGAGCAATAGAATTTCAGACATTAAAGGTTACTGATCATAAAATATCACATCTTGATCTCTTTTACTTTTCTTTGAGGAAATTACACTTACGGTGTCCAACCGCCACATTTTAGAGCAAGTGGGTTATATGTACTTGTATTTCACATCATTTAATATCAACTACAGGTTCCATAAAACTTTCCTGATTTAGTGCCTCCTGAGAGCCATTTCAGGATAGAAGGACAAGCTGTACTTTAGTTTCACCCATCCTGTCTTGTACGTCTTCGCTCTCACTTCATCTCACTGACAATGTCACAGTAAAACATCATACATAGGACTAATATTAATCATGTCTAAATTCATAACAATATACACATATTTTCAAATCTACTTATATATTTAATTTATGTTTATATCTAGACTATTTCTCACAAAGTCAAGCTCACATAATTGCATATAGTTTTTCTTTCTTCCTTATACTTTTATTCTTATTGAACTATCTTTGTTTTTATTTTGCTTTAAAATTCTTAATTAGTAATTCACAAATAGAAATTTTTATATTTATGGAGTAAAACAAGATGTTTTTAAATATACATAAAATGTGAATTTGTTGTATTAAATAATTTAATATATTCTTTTTCTCATATGATTATACTCTTAAGAACTCCAAATTCCAACATTATTTAAAATTTAACTTGCTTTTAAAATACTTTTGTAGATTAACTTACTTAAACATTAAAAATTTTAAAATTATATTATATTTTAGGCAAATGATTCTTGTATTCGATTTTTTTTAATTTTCAAATTTCTCTCTTGGCGAAAAAAAAAAAGAAAAATGAACAGCTTGGTATGAGAAAATGGGAGAGGGAACAACAAATCAGGAAGAGGAAAGAAGAAAGGAAATAGTGAAGGAAGAGTCAGGAAAGAAAAAAAAAGAGAGAACTGAACCAAAGAGACATCCATGCTGTAGCCCATGCAGATTATCAATATGCTTTGATGGTCATGAAAAATGTGAGATGGCAAGAAAAATCAGTATCACTTCTGACATCACCCTGAGAGCGTGGCAAGTTGGTTTACACCTACGATTCCAGAACTCTGAGAGACGGAAACAAGAGAATCACATGTCTGAGCTCAGCCTGTGCTTCTTACTCATATTTAGTGTCTTCACTAACAAAAATCAGTCACAGAAGCAATAGTGTATGTTTAACACCTTCTAAAGGTGAACAAACAGAATAAAGAACAGATCAGTTCCATACCTGTGCAACGAAGTTATTTCTCTGACTCCTGTTTTATTTTTTTCCACCTTGATTTACTGTATTTTCCTTAACATGGGAATTTTTAAGAGATTATGACTCAATAAAATTAATAAATATATTTAGAAACCTATAGTACTAACAAAATTAATTAAAAAGAACTGAACATGAAACTTCATGCAAAACGTTGGTACCATAGGAATAAAAATATATCAGAAAATAACTGGAATGTAGACCTTTCATTATAGTGCATTGCTGCATGTTCTAACATTTGTCACATATATTAAATAATTAATGGTTATCATAAATTGGCCAGTACACATGAAGTACTGGCTATTGTTCCTCTGAGAATCAGTATTTAGTTAATTATATTAAAAGAAAAATCACTGAGATTTTGAAAAAGAAGAAAAAATAAAACGTACATCCGTTCATATAGCACTGACTTCAATTTGAAGGAACATCCTATTTTAAGTGCATTGTGAGTAATTGCCCTCATTAATTTGATGAATGTAGAAAATAATTCATGATGATTTAAGTCTCAAAGTGGTATTTTTCTCTCATACGCCTATGGTTTGTTTTACTTTAATTATTTGGGTCATTGCCTTAATTCTCCATTTAACATTAGTTGTAAAAGACCTTCCTCTTCCTAAAATATGGCATTTTTAATGAAGTTCTTTCTACTATTGGCTTTAACCTTTAAGATCTCCGTGTTATGGCACTGGATGTAAATAGCCACCTTAACAATGACATTTTGGCATGGTTTCAGAAATAACTGAAATTAGTGAACCCAATGCTTGTTCCTTCAAATTTTAATGTATATTATTCCGTTATGTCATTTTTCCTAGAACTGAAATGTTTTTTTTTAATTGAAATCTTTATTGGTACATTATATATATACATCATGATTGCATTCAACAATGAGAATTTGTACCAGTATATGACACAACTTAATTCTCATTTTTCCCCATAACCCTGCCCGCCCTCCCACCCCCACCCCCATGTACATAAACTTTGTTTCCATTGTTTTTGTTATAATCTCATTATTTTCCCCCCTTCACTCCATTACGCTTTGAGTGTTTTCTATTGCTATAAATGAGTTCTAGAATGTATGTTATATATTGTGAAATTGAAATGTTTTTATTTCTTGGATTCTCTCCCTCTCTCTCTGTGTGTCCCTGTCTCTCTCTCTCCTCTCCTTCCCACACTTTCTCTTTCTTTCTCCTCTTTCCTTCTCTCTTGCTCTCTTTTCTGCTTCTTTTCTCTTCCCAGCCAATTTGCTTTATTTTATGGTCATCTAAACACAGACACAAACTCTTATTTTCTCATATATTATTGTCGGTGATATTTCACAAATGCATGTCAGTTCAGAAATTGTTATTAATGTAACATTCAATTTATTTCTTCACAAAATATGTTTAAATCATTATAAGAAAGTTTTAGTTTTATATATAAACTAATACACCTGTACAGTGAAATTTTCAAGTTTGAGACAATATAATTGCAGTTTAGTACTTATGACACAAGGTCAACAACATGCTTCCAAATTTAAAAAATATTTTATATTAAATTCAAATTTAGAATGATATTCTTGCATTCTGTTATCCTTTGACCATATTTAGTTTAAAATTTTTACTTTTCATCTTCATAGCAATTAGTAGAAATTTCTAGAAACTTCCTCTCTATGGTCTTCATAGTAATTAGTAGAATTTCTAGAAACTTTCTTTCTTCCTCTCTAGAAACTTCCTCTCTAGTTGAATATTGGTGAAACCATGCTTCAGAGAACACTGTTACTACAGAGAAATCTACATGAACTTGGCTGGCCATACCTTCTTTTACTATTCCAACTCTAGCACTTTGACTAGAAGTCCACGTTTGAAAACCAATGTTATGCTTCTGTTTGAAGAGTCAGTAGATTTTACCCTAAATAACAAACAAACAAACAAAAAAAAAAAAAACAACTCGGGTGTCATTGCTTTCCTCCCTTGCTTTTTCCAGGGTGTTCTTTTATTCTACTTTTTCCTCAGCTCAGACCTCATTGTTCCCTTACCCCTCACACTTACCTTTTCAAATAAACTTTGTCACTGCTTTAAATTAAAAGAGGAAAAATTCTTATTACTGTAAGTTTTTCCTGTCAGACTGACAAACATTTATACATAACATGAGTAACATTTTAATTTGTACATTTACTTGTAATACAGTGATTGCTGGTAATAAATTGGTTGAAAAAAATTAGGAGGTCAGAGTTTTTAACTTGAATTTTCATTTCAATTTAACTTAATATTGACTGTCTTCATCATTTTTCCAGAATAGTAGGACTTACCTTATTAACAAAGACTGAGCCACCACACAGGTGATATCTATGCTTAAGGTTTCCAGTATATCATTTTGGTTTTCTTCAGACTCAGAAGTATTTGGGGAGAAAACTTCATGTTGGCAGTGTGTATGATTCTTTGTTATTGTTTTGCTTCATTTTGTTTTCATTTTGATTCAAGGTCTCCCTCTGTACTTCAGGTTTGTTTTGAAAAGTTAAACCCAGATTACCTTAAACTCCACATGATCCACCTGAGTATCCTGAGCGCTGGGGTTGCAAGCATGTGAGAGCCACATCTGTCAATCTCAGCAGTGTTGAAAGAAGAAGAGTATGTTTGGGAACTGCTAACACTGTATACATATTATCCATCTTTGATCCTTGAATTCATGACTAAAAGGTCTCCTTTCATCTCTTCATCTCCCAGTGAAACCCTGGAAACTTCATTTCCAGTGAGGACATCTTCAGGATTACACGTGCTTCCCACAGCCTCTCCTGTGCTAAGGACTCACCAGAAATCACTTTTAGTCCACTAGAATTTCAACTTCAAATCAAGCCAACCTCAAATACATAAAACCTCCAGAGTCACTGTCTATATTCTTCTTTTAATTTTTAATTAAATTTATTTAATAGTATAGAGACATAAAATTGCATATATTAATGGGATATTATTCACTACTTATATAAATAAACTTTATATATACATACATTAAAATAATTTACCATGTTTAAGTCCTAAATAATTTCCACATATTTATAGTGAAAACTAAAAATCCTCTCTCTCTTAATTCAATAATACATCATCTATCATCTTTTTGAAGGGACATCCTTTTATACATCAGAATTAATGTTTTATCATTCAATATCATTTCATATGCATTTTCCCACTTATTAAGAATTGCAGTTTTTATCACTACAATATTAGCCCATCAATGTTTGAGAATATAAGACAATTCCCTTACATCTCCTCTAATTATTGACTGAACTGTCTACTTATGTTCAAAAGTGCAATATGTTTATTCTCTTTAATCTCTGAACAAGATTCTATCCTCACCAGTCTTCTCAAAAGCAATTAACCTCTCACGGCTTGATCCATCAGTCATTTCTCAGAAGTCCTCTTTGCCTTTAAGCAGAATCTGACACAATTGATTCCTAAAGAGAATATGAACATCTAAAACAAAATGTCCCTGTCAAAACTCCCCTCATGACATAGTGTACTCTTGTTCAAATAATTCTTCATTGTGGCACAATCTATCTCTTCCTCCCAATTCCCTATCTAAATCATTCTATGTTTTGACAAATTTCTATGTAACTGTATTCTGTTGGAGAAGCCATCTGTGCCCACAAGCTCACCTATGCCCAAAGAAATTTTTACCCTATTGTAAATGTTATACCATGGGGTAAAAAAGATACATCTAAGCACAATAAAATGTGATCTTGTAAGGCTACCTCTTCATAGCCTTCTTGTTAATTGCACAGATTATCAGAAACTGGCAGGAATTTATCGGTCATGTTTTCATGAACAAATAGCGAAAATATGTGTTTAGATTTTAGGTTTTTTATGTTTAAAGCAACTATTTTAAATCCAGGGGACTGACTCTGACAATGGCATTTTGGAAGACATACATAAACCTTTCATATTTAGGCAAAGCTATCCAACTATGATATATTTTGTTTCTCCTGTTTCCTCTGGTGTCTACATAGATCAAGTGCAGTGGTACCTTAACTCAGGAACTCACTTAAATCCCAGAGTCAGGTACCAAGCACATTTGGATGAGAACCATATCAAGTTTCCCCATAAGGCAGACATTGAATGTAGTTCACTTTGGTTTTCATTCAACTCAGCTTGTGGCCAACACGTTGAAAAGAATCAAATTTGAGAACTAAAGTAGCACTGTTTGTAAGATGATGAGATTATGTAACAACAGAAGGTAAACCTCAGTGTCATGTCTTATAGGGTCATGGTGCTCTGCTAAATTGTAGCCGTAACATGGTTAACCCAGAGGTTTAGAAGATCATGCAGTAGCCAAGTATATAGTTCTAGTTCATAATGCTCTATGAGGTTATCTTAAATAATGCACTTAGAATTACAATCAGAATCTGTATATTGAAATAGCCTAAATATGCCTTAATTTAGTTCTCAGAAAATAAAACTTTTGAGAATGTTCTTCTAATTTCTGTGTAGTTCAGAAAAAAGTTCCTAAGCAATTTTTTACTTTTCACATGTACTTTATCAACTACTATAAAACTATCTGTTGTTCAAATAATTTTTATTTCTGTTGCACTCCAATCCTGTGATCTTGTACATAGAACTTTTCATTGGCCTTCTGATTTATTTTTTTATTGCATAATACTTCTGACCTAAACCCTATAGTGAGTGTTCTGTATTTTACATGAATGCACAGGTTGAAAATCTGTACTGTTTTGGTTACAATTCTATAAGGATATGTTTATAGAGATCATGTGATAAAATATTTAGACTTAAAATCAATACTTTAGATTCTTAGAGTCTGCAAAAGTTTATTCATCAGGAAGTGAAAAACTTGTGTGAATATTTTAATACTAAATACATTGAGACATCATGAGATTAAGATGTTAAATTTGGCTTCTACAATTACAAGAGGTGCTCATTATGGTAGCCAATAGGTGCCAGGCATTTACTAGTATAGCAAAAGGCTGAAGTGGGTTTACACTTTTTTTAATTGAAATCTTTATTGGTACATTACATATACACATAATGATTGCACTCCACAATGGGGAATTATACCAGTAGAAGACACAACTTAATTCTCATTTTTTCCCTTAGCCTTACCCACCCTACCACCCCCCATATATACATAAAATTTGTTTCCTTTCTTTTTTGTTATAATCTCATTATTTTCCCCCTTTGCCCTATTTTATTTTGAGTATTTTCTATTTCACAATATATAACATACAATTCTAGAACTCATTTACATCTTTATTTTCTCATACCAGAGAAAAGATGTGATATGTACCTGTGACCTATTTATTTCACTTATGAGGATATCCTCAAGGTATATCCATTTAAATATAAATGATTCAAACATATCATTTTTTATGGGAGAGTAATACTCCGTTCTGTAGAAGAACCACAGCTTTTTTATCCAGTCTCCAGTTGATGGACATTTGGGTTGTTTCCAAGATGTAGTAATCACAAACTGATCTGCTATAAACATGGGTGCACATATGTCACTGTGATATGAGTCTTTTAATTATTTTGTGTATATACCTAGCAGAGCAATGGCTGGGTCAGAATCCGTATTTGAAAGAAAGCTGCACAGTAATTGCTAGAAGCAGGCTACATGGATTTTTTAAATTCAAATCTTTATTGGTACGTTATGAATACACATCATCATCCTATCAACATTGAGAGTTTGTACCAGAATATGACATGACTTTATTCCCATTTATCTCCCTTGCCCAACAACCCTACAACTCCCTGCCCCCTACATACATACGTTTTGTTTCTTTTCTTATTACTATCATATTATTTTTCCCCTCATTATTTACCCCTATTTCTACTCTCCTTTTAAATATTTTCTATTTCACAATAACAACTATAAATGCTAGAACTCATTTACACCTTCTTTTTCTCATACCAGAGAAAAGATAGACATTTACACATCTGTAACCTATTTATTTCATTTATGAGGATGTCTAGATGGTATATCCATTTGAGAATGAATGACTCAATCTTCTAAATTTTAATGACAGCATAATACTCCATTCTATCAAAGAACCATGTCGTCTGTACTCAATCTCTTGATGGACATTTTGTTTCCAATATTTAGCAATTACAACTGAGCTGCTATCAACATGGGTGCATATATAGGGCTGTGATATGAATCTTTTAATTCCTTTGTATATAAACTTAGCAGAGCAATTGCTGGAACAAATAGGACCTCAAGTACAAGCTTTTTGAGGAACCTCCACACTGATTTTCATAGAGGTTGTACAAGTGTAAACTCCCACCAAAGTGGAAAAATGTTGCTTTTTATGTGCAGCCTCACCCACATTTGTTGCTGGATAATTCTCAAATAGCAGCCATTCTTTGTGGAGTGACATGAAATCTCAGTGTTGTTTTTAATCTACATCTTTCAAATGAAGAGTGATGTTGAGAATTTCCTTATATACTTCTGAGCTGCTTTTACTTCTTCCTCTGAAAAGCATCTGTTCATTTCAGATGCCCATTTTTTAATTTAGTCTTTAAATTTGCATGGGCTGATTTTTTAAAGCTCTTTATATATTCAGAATAGTGCCTTTTGTCTGAGAAATAGCTGATAAAGTTTATTTTTCCATATTGTTGGTTGTCTTTGGGCTCAGTTGGTCATTTCCTTTGCTGTGCAGAAGTTTTTGAATAGAATGAGATTCCATTTGTTTGATTTCTTCTGCCAGTTCTCCTGCAATAGAATTTTTGCTCAGGAAGTCTTTCCCTAAGCCAGTGTCTTCAAGAGTTTTACCTAACCTGTTTTGTAGCAGGTTTAGTGTGTCTGTTTTAATATTTAGGTCTGTTCTCCACTTTGATTTTAGCTTGGTACATGGTGAAAGAGCTAGGTCTAACTTTAGTCTTTGGCAAGTTAAAGCCCAGTTTTTCCAGCATGATCTGTTAAAGAGGCTATCTTTCCTCCATTGAGGATTTTTGGCTCTTTTCTCAAAGATGAAGTGACTCAGTGTATCTGGAGTAGATTCTGAATCTTCTAATCTACTCCATTAATCCTCAGGTGTATTAATTTGCTAGGACCATGCAATTTTTATCACAGTGGCTTTATAGTATAGTTTCAGGTTGGGAATCATAATACTCCCCATCATATCCTGTTGCTTAGAATTTATTTTGCTATTCTAGGTCTTTTGTGGCTCCAGATGAATGTTTGGATTTTTATCTCTAGATCTGTGCAATACACCATTGGAATTTCAATCAGGATTGTGTTCAATTTATATAGTAGTTGTGGGAGTATAGCCATTTTGACAAATTGCTTCTTCCTACAGAAGAGCGAAGTATGTCTTCACATTTTTTATATCTTCTTCTATCTCCTTTTCCAGAGTGCTGTAGTTTTCAAAATAGAGTTCAAACTTAAACTTTTTACTTAAAGATCAGGAAAGAGACAATAATGTCCACTCTCACCACTTCTGTTCAATATAGTCCTGCAAATATTTGCCACAACATTTAGGCAAGAGAAAGCAATAAAAGGAATAAAGGTAGGAAAAGAAGAAGTTAAATTGTCATTATTTGCTGATGACATGATACTTTATATAGAGGATCCTAATAACTCAACTAAAGAACTGCTTAAAGTAATTGCCAAATTTAGTAGCATAGCTAGATACAAGGTCAATGCTCAAAAATAAATAGCCTTTGTATACACAAACAGCAGACACTCTGAGAAAGAAATTGGGAAGTCATTCCCTTTCACAATAGCACTCCCCACAATGAAATATCTAGGAATCAATGTTACAAACAAGGTGTTTTCTTCCTCTTAATGACTTTATATGAACAGTTTTCCCTAGTTCTGAGTAAATAGTTCCTAAAAACTACGTAATAAAAGTACTATTGAATAAGATAAGGCCACATCTCAAATACTTATTCCAAGACTGATTCATGACATTCCATGCACTGTGAATGATGTTCCACTAACTGTTAATGACAGAACACATAGATGTACAAATAATCCACCAGTTGTGTTTTGATATGTATGCCTGAGAATGCAAAATGGTGTAAATGTGATTATATAGATCTAAAAATATACTAAAATCAGAATGTTGTAGGTTATAAATATTTTATCAGTTTATTAGTGAAATAAATTGATGATGTTAAGATTGAAGCTCACAGATAAATTAAACTGGATTGGAAAAATTGTGGTAAGAAATAATAAGGATTCAATTCTATGTACAACAATAGCGTTACACAAGTGATCATGTGAGAGAATTTGTGATATTTGGCAAGAACTGTCATTGGAGAAAAATGTAGCTGCAAATTCAGTACCTCACATAATGTTATCTTATGTGAAAAGTAGAAAAAAACACTCATTTATTCATTATTCATAGGTTGATAAAATCAATTGTCAAATCTACTAACAAATTAGTGACAAAAATTAGTTTTTTTACACAAATCATCTAAAAATATTTTATCCATTTCAAATATATTTATGATCTGAACATATTAATGAACAGCATCATGTACTGAAAAACAATACACCATGGGGAAAATCATGATAAGGTTGAAAAGAATTGGCGTGTTGCCTTGGTTATCACTTTAAAATTAAAAATTTATTATTTTCTCATGTACAGTGAAATAAAACTGGTAAGTAGAATTGACATTGGTGATATTATACCTAAAATAATGAACACACACACACACATTTACACATTTCTGAAAGTAGCTTCTCTCATGGATGTTTAAGCTGAGAATTATTTATGGGGAATATAAATTAACTGTCAAATAGCTGAAAACCTGAATGAAGTAGAAAGACAAGCTGTAAAATCAAGGTACACCTATGAGGAAAGATTGACACTTTCTGTGAGGTCAGTTGTAATTCTATTACCTTACTTTTGTTAATGCCTATGAAATAATTCATGCTTTCATTTGTTAGGTGGCTGCAGTTTAATTTTCTCAGTTGAATAGAAGCCTTCATTGATCTCTTTGTCTATATCATTATTTTATTTAAGAAACACAGGAATTGTGGTAAAATCAATTTTAATTATGTTTGCAAAATATACGTGCAAGGAGGAACAAATTTGATAAATACAGATCCATTATATCATAATGTCTCTTGATTTTATAAAGCCATTAATAAATTTGATGGAAATATGACCATTTCTATATATTAATATTTGTAATTACTTTTATTATTATTGTTTTTATAAAAACTTGAAACATACTAATCATAAACATGTTTTGTTGGATTATATAACAATTCTCAGAGTATTCTCAGGAGGCAATTTTTTTATTACTGCATGTTTGCAGTACATAACACTTAGATTTCTTGTGGGGACTTGATACACATATGTGATACATCTTAATTTTAATCTTTTTACCCTCTTTCCCTCCCTTCTTTTTCCTCTACAACCATTGCTTGATAACCTTATTTTTATTGTATGAATTTGCAATACATAATATTTCCATAACTTTTCCTGGTCCTCCTTTTGCCCATCCCTCAACTCTTGGTACTTTTCTTTCATGAGAAATATCTATCTCCCTCTTATCTAACTTTCATTTTGCTATTTGCTAATATTTTGAGTTTCTCACATAAGAGAAACTATATAATGTTTAAGCTTTGGTATCTGTATCTCACTTACTTTCTCTTTCTGGGACAAAATCCCCTACCCTTACATATTAAAGAAAGCAAGCTTTACTGTAGTTCAAAATTTTTACAGATTTCAGACCATAGAGAGCAGACCCCAAAGCAAAAGAACATGATAGAGTGGCATGGAGAGGGAGGAATAGTCCATGGAAAGACAGGCAGGAAAGACTGAGACCTTCTTCTTCTCCTTTTTATTCCATCTAGACTCCAAGTGAGTTGGTTGGTGTCACTCAGACCCAAGTTTTCTCTTCAGTATGTCCATCATCCTCACTCAATCCAGAGACCAACCCAGCATCATGTTTTCATGATTCAATATTGTGCACTCACAAAGCAATCCCTCCAGATGAGTGCATAAGGCTTTGGGAGAAAACATCTAGATAAAATTCATAACATCCCCAGCCCTAAAAGATTTATGTACATTCCTATATTCAAAATGCTTTTGCTCCATTTCTAAGAGTTACTAAAGTCTTAAAGACTCAGCTTTGCTGAAAAGTTCAAACACAAATTCTCTGAATTTAAAGGTAGATTCTTAGCTCTCAGATTCAGTAAAAATGAAAAAAAAAAAAACCCAAACATTTCTAATATAAAATGGTACAAGATAAATATTTCTATTCCAAAAAGTACAAATAGGAATTTAGAAATGAATGAGACCAAAGCAAGGCCATAATTCAGCAGTGTAATTAAGAGCTGTAGTTCTATATCTAGCATGTGAGGCCATTTATGTCAAAATGTGAGGTCCCAAGGGCATGTCAGTTCCTTCCCTTGCACCATTTCCAGTAGCTGTAGCCTTCATGGCTCCTCTCCGGGGCTCATGTGTCTCACTCCTTGTGCCTTTCTACAGCTAGATGATCCACAATCCCAGGTTCTCCAAACTTGAAATCTCCACTGAGTCATTTTCTTCTCTATCATATTTTCACACACTGCCATTTCAGAAGCACATTGCCTGAGTGTCTAAACATTCTTCTGAAATCCAGATGGATGCCATCCTGAGCCCACAACTCCTACATTCTGCATGTGGAAAGTGTCAAGGCCTGCTGCCAGCTGGAGTAGTAGCCAGACTTTCTTCTCTCTTGGCTGTTAGACCTCACTGGAAAAAATTCTCCAGCTGACTGCCATTCTGGAACAGGATGACCTAGGGCTGTTCTCAAAACATATTAATTCACCTTTTTAAATTTTATGGCTGGTTCATGGAATGCTCTCCAACCCTCTTTTTTAGTGCCCTTTTTCCAAAGGACTTTGTTTTAATGCCCATGTTTTCTTTAGCTAAGTCCTCCTCTGCTCCATCCTTGCAGGCAACAACTTTACTGGGGTCTCTTTTTTATCCAATCTTAAAACTTTCTAAAATGATTCTGATGGCCATTCACATTTGATTCTCCAGGTAGAGCTGTATAATATCCCTCAATAGTAGCTCTGATACCATCTTAACATTATACTTCATCATAGTTTCTGCTGCCAGATTAATTACCCTGCAACTCTTAATCTCAGTTTTCTGCAACGTTTCTGGACAGGAGTGAGTTGTAGACCCTGATGGTCCAATCATCTTCCAAGATTTTCTTAATCAAGTAATTTGATATATTAGATTATTTAGTAAAAGTTCATCCTTCTTAATTTGATACATCACATTTTGAACTGTACTTAATCTCTAAGTAAGCAAAATAACAAGTAAATAATTTTCCTAATGTTATAAAACCATTCTGAGTAAGAGTGAAAATTCAATAATACTTCTGCAAAGTCTCAAGCATCATCATTGCTTAAAATTCCAGCTCTGAAGTTCCTTACACTCAAAACAAACTTGTTAGCCATCTGAAATCTGAAATTCAGAAAACAAGTTTTATTACTTTAAGACACAGTGACAAAAGGTAAACATTCACATTTCCCAAAAATTAAAAAATGGGGACATAGAAAATAACTGATGGGGGCCGGGGAGTTAGCTCAGTGGTTCCGGCGCCTGTCTCGCAAGCGCAAGGACCCGGGTTCGATTCCCCGGTAACCACATAACAGTACTGGGTGTGGAGACTCACACCCAGCAGCAACCAGTACCACATACCACAGTGCCGGGCGTGGTGGCTCACGCCTGTAATCCCAGCACTCGGGAGGCAGAGGCAGGAGGATTGTGATGTGAGTTTGAGGCTGAGTTTAGGGCCAGCCTGAACCACAAAGCGAGACCCTGTCTCCAAAAACCTAAAAAAAAAAAAAAAAAAAAAGAAAATAACTGATGGAAGGAAGACTGAATATCAGCTGGAAAAGCATTTACTAAGTTCTACAGCTCCGTGTAAATATAGAGTCTAGAGTACGTGGTTGTGAGAAGTAAAACACAAACATATTGAGCAGCCTCAACTCTGTATTTGCTTGTCGTGGACCATAAGACTATTCTCTTTGACCAACTGGTTAATTCTCTGAAGCTCCACACTGCAGCTATTACATGTTCATGACGCCTCTCATCTCCTTGGGATTTCCACCGAACCTTTGGTGCATTTCTGCACTCTCACACATCCACCACTCTTGGGAACAGTATTTGATCTCCAAAGCCTTGCTTTGAAATTTGAGTGGAAGCCTCCCTACCCTAAAGCTATTGCATTCTCAATGCCAATAAACCAGCTTTCAGCAAGTACAAACAGCACATAGGCACCCTTGTATCAGAGATGCAATGCCTTCTCAGTGTTTGCTGACTGCATGCAAAATATATCCCAGGGAATCATTCGCGTAAGTAGTCCTCCAGTAGCAGACTAAACGGCATTTTCTCAAGTGAAATACTACTTGATTTACACCTTCAACTTGTAATATGTGGGGTATAATTTTAAAATTTATTCCTCTAGATCATCAGAAAGTCTGCTACTTTTGAATTCAGTCTCACATATAGTTTTAAGACATTGTCAAATGAAGGCTTATTTGTTTATTTGCAGAGTATAGCAGGAATGGATTCTATTCTATTCTCTAGACTCTTCACTTCTAATTCAAAGTTCATAAACCTGGCCTCTGCTCTCCACATTCCTCTTAGTATTCCCTGCCTTCTGATCCCTGACCAAGCAGCCCTCACAGACTGCTTGAAGTGTTCTATATTTTCCACATCCCATTTCTCACAAATATTCTGGATTTCTACTATGAATTACTTCTAAAAATGTCTGCACCACATGGTCAGGTACAGTTACAGAGTGACCCCTCTTCTATAGCACCAATATTCCTCATTGTTCAAATTTGTGTTGCCTTGATTCATATTGTTTACAGCAAAACACTTTTATTTGCCTATCACAGATGTGTCAGTTCATCACTGAATGATTACAGAAGACTCCTGGAAGGGACCCCGGTAGGACAAAGTTGCTCACAAAAGAGTGAACGTGAAGCAAAGCAAGGGAGTGAGCCTCAGAAGATTCTACATCCTCTAAGGCATGCCCCTGGCTCATATCATCCTCCTGAACTCTACCTTTTAAAAGCATATCCCATGAGAAAACCAGAGGAGTAATCCACGGACAGCATAGCTTTCTAATATGATCATCTTCATAGAAGTCCTGGTTTAGTTAATATTAGCAGTCTAAGGGGTTCCTAGGCATTGATGGTCATGGCACGGTGGTGGTGGAGGTAGTGGTAGAGGTGGTGTGTGTGTGTGTGTGTGTGTGTGTGGGGGGGGTAACAGAGAGAGATAAAATATGAAGCCAAAATTAGATACCAATTTAGATGTAAATTTTTAATATGTGTCAAGGGGTGTATATCTCAGAAACAAGCTAAAGAAATGAACAAGTAAGATACAACATATGTAAATAGGACTGAAATAAAGTTGTGCTAATTATGTTTGTAAGATATTCCTATAGGGCTGGGGAGTTAGCTCAGTGGTTCTGGCACCTGTCTTGCAAGCGCAAGGACCCGGTTCGATCCCCGGTAACCACATGCCATACTGGGCGTGGAGACTGACGCCCAGCGGCAACCAGTACCACAATCCACAGTGCCGGGCACGGTGGCTCATGCCTGTAATCCCAGCACTCAGGAGGCAGAGGCAGGAGGATTGCTGTGATGTGAGTTTGAGGCTGAGCTCAACCCTGTTTTAAAAGAAAAAAAAAAAAGATATTCTATAAATTTAAGGAAAGAAATTATGTATTTTATAATTACAACAGCCATTTATGAAAAAAGTGCCATATCCTTGCTAAAAATGAGTACTTTTAGTGTTTAAAATATATTCATGAGCCAGGGATATAGCCAAGTAGTGTCATGCTTACACCTTCCTTATAGGAGTAGCATCCTGACTTTGATCCCCAGTACCAGGAAGAGAAAAGAAAACAGAAAAATACTGTAGTCTGCTAGCATAGTAAGTTTATAATAATTTATAGTTTCTATTTACCTGATTATTTTCTAAGTAGTTCTTCAATTTTAACACAATTATTTGATTAGCTATTATTGTCAGAAGTGACATATACATTCTAGATAAATTATTTTCTATTTTGTATGCATTTCAATTAATGGCTCTGAAGCAAAGAACAGGCATGTTTATTGTGTAGTATAGTAAGAGTTTCACACAAGAGCAAAGAACAGGCCAGTTAATGACATTATAAGAGGTTTAAGTTTTCAAATGCATAGTTCTTCTCTTTGAATGTAACTCAGTATCATATTAAACTCATCTAATCTTTTTGGATTTGGGGATTTGGTTTAAAATGCTGGCCCTCTGATGAGTGCTTTGCCGTAAAATATAAAATTCTCTTCATCACTTCTGACTCAAACATTTTGGATCAATTAGTAGCACTCATGAAACTATGGCAGTTAATCTGATTAACAGCTTGACCTGAATAAGACCTTCTTTGGAGGTGACTGGATCTCAGCTTTGCGGTATTTATCAGTGCATTATGTCCTCAGAGGGTGTTTCTGGCTGAATGTGTCAGCACGTGGGACACAGCAGCTGCAGGTGGCAGTGCAGTGCGGCTTGGGCAGAGGTCTCTTGTGAGTCTTCTTTTGTGCTCTGCTTCCTGCTCACCAGGACATGAGCAGCTCTGGCTACCCTTCCCTTCAGCCCTGTTAGTTCCCACTTTGGAGTCAGTTGCCATTGACTGAAACCACTAGAAAAAATAATTTTTCCCATTTAATTTGTGCTAATCAGGCTTTGTGTTCTAGGAAATGGGAAAGCTGAGCCATATTCTATCACAAATTTACTTTTTTAGTCATAGTTTTAAAATATGAACCTATTGACAATTATCAAAAATTAAACTGAATGATGCCTATATACAACACATGTATTTACATCATTCTACAAAAGGTCTGCCCTCATGCCTCAGGATTTTCCAAAAATTAGTTTGATGAACAAAGATAAATTCAAATACCTCAATGTGTTTAACAAGATTATAACCCCAGGAACAGGGGTCCGACCCTACATTATAACTTTATACTTACAGCCATAGCAGAAATTGGGGAATTATTTTTAATACTTTCACAGATTGCTCAGTAAATCTGGGCTTTTATTTTCTAAAAAATTATTCACTTGAAATTAAGTCAGCAGTTTTAATGGGTCAGTTTTTTTTAAGAGTCTACAAAGTTGATGAGGTGGACTCAGAGGACTGATTATTGCTGAGAGTGTAGAATTGGACCAGCAGTAGTTCAATATGTTTAAGCTTATCTAATTGATACTTCTTTTAATAGATTTTGTTTTCAAGTTGGACAGGACAAACTGAGTAGCATTGTTGGTTAGAGTCAATGTATTTTCACTTTAAAACACAATCTTTGAATCTCTATTTCACCAGCTTCCTGTTGTCACACAAATCAACATTTCTTTCAGCTTTTTTTGGAAATCATAGTAATATTTAATCTTTGTAATAAGAACAAGTACTATATTTTTCTGATGATTAAATACATAAATAGGTTTAAGATATATAGGAGACTGAATATACATTACTCAGTAAATAAATACATATCATGATGAGATGAAAGTAATATAAAATATTTCCTGAATTAAATTTTATTTTATAATTATAAAAACTTAATAGAAAATGTTTGTATATACAGCAAAGAAATAATGGGTATTGAGAGCCATTTTATACTAGAAATATACTGGATTTTCTGAAACATATTAACTAATAAGCTAACTATATTAGCTTGTATTATACTTATTATTAGCTTATAAATATACCATATAAAACAGATTAACAGTGTATTTTTTAAATGATAGGAATTATTTATTGATGTTTCTCATCAAATTTTCCCACATGTATTACCTATGTTCTAAATCTCTTGACAATTGAGATGAGATGCTTGGTTCACTTTCAGCTGCTTATTTACGAGGTTGGCGATATTCTAGTGCACTATTTTCAGTCTTCTTTATATTTTTTTTCAAGATTGTTACCATTAATGATCCCAGTTCTTAGGATCTTGTGCACAAGAAGCAAACAATCACCACATCATAAGATGGTAGAGAAAAAGCAGTACTATTTATCATGGTGATAGTGTGCTCGGAGTGAGAAAGCTCCCACTTGCAGAATAAACAGCTGAGTGCACTGAGTGTAGGGATTTACGCAGGATTTAAGGAACTCCCTCTGGGTTTTGCAGAGCATTATTGACAACGTAACTGACAGGATAGTGAGTCAACAGATTGGGTCTGTTGAGCATATCCTTTCCCATAATCCACTCAGTCATAAGTGGATGTGTGAGATGCAGTCCATGTGCATGGACCTTCAGTGATCCGAGGCAAAGGAAGTTTATCGGAGGTCATGGAAGAGGGGGCGGTGTCCATGCATCTTGATTTGGAATTTGGGGATTTTCCACGGCAAACTAAAGGGGCTTTGTTTTTCTGATTTATGCTTCTGGGTAGTAATTCTTAGGACAAAGATTAGGGGTTGGTGTAGGTTCATTTGAATAGAGAGGAGTGGTCCAGAGGAAAGTGGCAGGGGGCTGCGGTCCAGTAGCCCCAGTTGTACCTTCTGTATTAGTATTATCTGAACTTTTTTGTATCGCTTCTCTCGGAGGTGCAGTGTTAAGCTACTTAGGCTAATTCATGGGTAGTCCTAGTTTTACCCACAGAGGGGCGCTGTGGAGCATAAACTCCAACACATGCTAATTCCCATTGACCGAGTGGGTCAGTCTTTTGTAACCTTACCTTAGGTAACTATTTTCTAATGGCTCCTAGGGGAGTGGAACTACCTGGACAGTCAGCTTCACTCAGCAAGTGAGGATTCTCTAGAGAATATCAACTTTGAAAATTTAGCGAGATGAAAATAAGCAGCGATGAGACGATGTTTGTTTCCTTAAAACTTTATGTTATAATACAATATCTTATGGTCATAAAGCTCACCAAAGTGTTGCAGATCTCAGATACAGACGCAGATATCTGAATAAAAATTCAAACTTTACCACTTAAGATACTTGCAGCAAGCTAATTAATCTTTTGTGACTTCTTTTGCATGAGAAAAATGCAGACATTTTTAGAAAAATCGCTCATTATCCAAAGTGAAAGGTAAATAAAAACAACAGTTATAGAATTCTATACTTTGTTTAGTTTAAAACATAAATATTATCAATTAATATCGCTACATTTTCTATTTATGAAAACATAAAGAATGGTAGTAACATTCATAGAACATACATAGGTGGCCCTGCAAAAAGTGTTAAAGCAATACTGAATTCATTCTCTCATAATTTCCTTTTCTGATTGCCATGTTAGCTGCCATTTTAATTGAGTTTACCGATACCTTTTATACATACATAAAAATAATAACGGTCACTTTTAGGTAATAAATTTATTTTCCATTTTAGTACTATTAAAAAGTCATAATGAAAACATAATTGTTAATAAGTTAAACAGGCTGATCTTTTTAAAATATAGAAATGCACCATCTATCTTTAAGAAAAAGCATATTTTCAATAAATTAAGTTTATTGATACATTTTAAGTACAAATTATGATCACAGTCATCATTGGAAATTTGTGCCTGTACATGATGTATCTTAATTCTTATTTTTTGTCATTTACTTGCCCCCCTTTAATTTCCCCAGTTATCCTTATGTACATGTTTTATTTCCATTTTTGCCATCAAATTTTTCTTCTCCTTAAATCATATGTCTTTTGTAGCAGAAATTCTATGTAATATAAAAAAATGTTTTATTATAATAGTGTACAAGAATGCTGGTTTCTATTCAAAATGCATACTTCATTGGTAGCATATACTCTATCAGTTGTTACCTCTGAATGAATCATTTTTCCTACATCCTGTATTTTGTTTCTTACGGAAAACCCAGTTACATGTACATTTTTTCTTCAACCTCTCTGCTTCTTACCTCACATCTAAACCCCCAAGAAAAAGCAAATTGCTGTGTATACAACGTTACTCATATTCTTATTTTTGAGCGGTTTTCCTTTAGTCTTCCTAACATAATGTCTTAGCTATTTCTGTTCCATACCATTATTGGTTCCTAATCCAACACCAATTCCAGCGGAACAAAATTTACTGTCTTCTTCATCTTTTTCTATGCATTCTTTCTGTTTACTCAGAGAGTATATGATTTCCAAAATTAATTCAATTCTATGTATAATAGTAAGAATCTATAAATGTAAGACAAGTAAATAATGTATAAGATTTTTATTGCAAGCACATAAAAATAAACTGCATAAAGTTTACATTAGCTTACTATTTGTCAACTTTGATGCATACATATTGATGTACGAATGCATGTTTGTGGGTGTGTTTTTGTGTACATATCATAATTACAATCGTGATATAAATAATGAGATTATTTTGTGACCCTAAATAGAAAGTAATAGCTAAGTAAACATAATTTGGAAAATAATTTATTTTAAATGTACAGAGAATGCTATAAAGCTAAAGATATTATTTCAAGTACTACCCACTGCCTCATACAATTTGTGATTTGGATGTTAATATTTATCCCTAAAATGAAAGTTAATAACCCTATCATATGACAAAATTTTACACTAATTGATGTTCATACATTATTCAGTATGATTTCTCCCATGTATATACGGTTTCCCTAAGGTTCTTTTTTCCCCATCACTCAAAAACTATACGAGTATCATTTGAGATCAAATTTTCAATTAGTAAATGTAACAAGTTATTCACATTTTCTTCCTAGGCTTAAATTTATAACATAGTTTAAGAAATGTTTAGTATAGCAAGTCTGTTTAATTCCCACATCTGTTCTAGTTGATAAAATGAGCAAGATTATCTGGTCTGTAGAATCTGCAGTTTCATGGACTCTTATTTTTCTAAGTTCATGACTCCGATGAGCAGCCCAAGATCACGTTTCACGCTCTCATCTATTTTTATGTCATAAACATTACCTTCCTAAGCAGGCTTTTTTGTCAATAATATCCCCAGAGATATTTTTCAGGATAAAATCATAGTATTCAGAACTTTTAAGCTGTTAGTTTAGTCTAATAGCTGTGTTAACATTATCTATTTCTGAAGATTGAAACTTGGTAAAGCAATATGTATCTAAGAGCAAGATGCTCTTAAAATCAAACTCCCTTTCCATATTTTCTCATTGGTTTCATTGTAAAGAAATAAATAGCACAATAGAAATGGAGGAAAATGCTTGCAATCACCATCACACAACTTATTAACGGTGTCTGAACAGTAGTCACAAAATAAGGCAGTCATGGGCTCGGTCAGCTCCCTACGCATGTAAAACTTTTGCGTTTTAATGGCATATTTTATGACAATAAGAAAAGATATTTGCAATGACAATCTTAATAATTTATGTTTGCTCAAGCTATATTCAAATTTTAAAGCAACAACAATCAGAATACTTAAAATTGTAATATTTCACATGATTCACGATCCATTTTCAAAGTGTCAACACTTATAATCACTAAATTTTCCATGCAAAGGTAGCCATGCCAAGATATTCCTTTATAACAATTGGGATTTCTTATCATATTCATTGAACATGATTTATTCAGTCTATGTGGTCATCTGCATTTACACATGATAAGGATTATTTGAAATTTAAGAGATAATATATTCTGAGGAAATTGCACCACCCCTAGCAACAATGAATCAATTATAAATGGGTACCAATGGAAAGTCTCTCAATTTTGAAAACTGTACAAGTCACAATCAATTTAAGTTAAGCACAAAACAAAACGTGGAAGTATTTTCCATTAAGTATTTTAGCAAAATAGATTTCTATGAAGTAATGAAATATTTTTCAGGGGGCCAGGGATTTAGCTCAGTGGTTCTGGTGCCTGTCTTGCAAGCGCAAGGACCCGGGTTCGATCCCCGGTGCCACATACTATACTGGGTGTGGAGACTCACCCCAGCAGCAACCAGTACCACATACCACAGTGCCGGGCATGGTGGCTCATGCCTGTAATCCCAGCACTTAGGAGGCAGAGGCAGGAGGATTGCTGTGATGTGAATTTGAGGCTGAGCTCAGGGCCAGCCTGAACTACAAAGCGAGACCCTGTCTCAAAAAAAAAAAAAAAGAAAGAAATATTTTTCAATAACTACAGAAAAATAAAATTAAACCATTTCTCACATAAGCTATGCCTGTGCAGTTATATAAACTAAGAAATAGACAAGTTTACATATATGTTTTATCTCACATTACCTTTAAGTGAATTGCTGCATTCATCTGCCTGGATTTTAAGTCCTGTAATATCAAATGTTGTTTTGATATTTTTTTCTTTTGGTAGCAGAACATAGCTTCCTGCCTTGAAAAGGTATATTCTAACGTATTTTTAAAATTTTATTGTTGTCATAGAATAATTCATTTTTTATTGTTCTTTCTCTTTTTTTTCTGTCTAAAAGATTAATTAAAAATTACAAAATAGCACCAAATTTTATTTTCCCTACTACCAAGGTTCAGCTGTTCAATGATGATCTTAATTTGTGAACTATGTGATTTCTTAAATAAAAATAAATATATAAAAATGTAAACTTTTTCCCACAGCAAACCACAACTGTTCACAACAAATAGCAGTTCTGGTTCATTTTTCGAATCGTAGGACTGTGAATCTTCTATTTCTTAGCGACAGAATTAATTTATTACACTCTGGAGACTAAGAAACTTCAGATTAAGATGCTAGCAAATCTACGGTGGCCTGGTAGGGACCATGTATTTTGAAGATGCCTGCCCTCAGTTTGTCCACAAGATGGAGAGAAGAGACAGGGAAGGTGGGAAAGAGAGGGAGAGGGAACATTTCTCTTGCTTCATAATCTAGTTATCATTAAAAGCCTTTCTTCCAACTTACTGGTATTAGAATTCATCATTCAACTATTTTTCTCTTTATTGACATATTTATTGGTACATTTACATATACACATCATGATTGCACTCAACAATGAAAATTTGTATAAGTATATGATACCATTTAATTCTGATTTTTTTCCATTCCCTTATCCACCCTACCACCCCCACCCCTTATATACATAAGCTTTGTTTTCTTATTATAATCATATTATTTTTCCTCTTGTTATTTACCCCTTCACTCCATTTCCCTTTAAATATTTTCTATTTTACAAAATGTAATATATATTCTAGAATTCATTTACATCTTCATTTTCTCATACCAGAAAAAAGATACAATATTTACACATCTGTGACCTATTTATTTCTCTTATGAGAATATCCTGAAGGTACATCCATTTGAGTATAAATAACTTAATCTTATCATTTTTTATGGCAGAGTAATACTCCATTCTGTAAAAGAATCACATATTTTTTTTATCCAGTCTCCAGTTGATGGACATTTTGGTTGTTTCCAATATAGAGCTATCACAAACTAAGCTGCCATAAATATGGGTGGACATATGTCGCTCAATGTGATATGAATCTTTTAAACCTACTACAAAATAGGTTAGGTAAAACTCTTGAAAACACAGGTTTAGGGAAAGATTACATGAACAAATCCTCTATAGCATGAGTACTGGCACAATAAATCAAGAAATCAGATCCCATCCTATTGAGAAGAATCTGTACAGCAAAAGAAACTACCAGCAGAGTGAAAAGGCAACCAACAATATGGGAAAGAATCTTTACTAGCTGTTTTTAGACAAAGTGTTACTATATGGAATATATAAAGAGCTTAAAAAAAATCAACCCACCCAAAGTTAAAGGCCCACTTGAAAAATGGGCATCTGAAATGAACAGACACTTTTCAGAGGAAGAAATAAAAGCAGCTAAGAAAGATATGAAGAAATGTTCAACATCACTGTCAGTTGAGAGATGCAGATGAAAACAGCACTGAGATGTCATCTCACTCTACAAAGGATGGCTGCTATCTCAGAATTAGCCAGCAACAAATATAGCTGAGGCTGTGGAGAAGAAGGAACTCTTCTCCACTGCTGGTGGGAGTGCAGACTAATAGAACCCCTGTGGAGATCAGTTTAAAGATTCCTCAAAAAATTATGATTAAAGCTCCCATTTCACCTTACTATTCCTCTGGTAGTTATATATACAAAAGAATTAAAAGATTTGTATCACATCATCCAACCTTTAAGGATACACACATTTAATGTCAGAGTATGAGCAGTTCTCCTGAATTTTACACATCAGTTTTCTCCTCCTTATTTTTGAAATTGGGAAAGAGAAGACTGCTGAGCTGCAGTATTACACATAAACTTTCTCTGTGCACGCCTCTCTTTCTCTGAGGTCAGCTTCTCTTATGGGAGTGATTTTCCTGTCCACAAAACTTATTCTCTTCCACAAAAGAAAGTCACCTCTATTAAGGCAAAGTTTTTCTCATGAATCTCTGGATTTTCTGGTAGAACTTTTTGTTATTGCCAATTTGCGAGTTTTTTTCTGGTTTGGTAGTGCAATTTTCTCCCAAGTGAAGCTGAGTTGGTTTCTTCTTTGTACTCACTAACAGAATTTAAGCATGTCTGATTTATAGTGACCAGCTGGCTTTAGCTGGTGAGAGGCCAATGTGACATATAAAGGCATTTTGTGAGTAATTCAAGGGGAGAATGTTTACATTATATAAATGTCACAAATGAGAGTGCCTGTCCTAGATTTATGGAGCTAGTGTTGAATTAGCACTGACTTTATTGGGCCCCATGAGTGACTTGCCTCCAGAACTTTAGCATTCTTAGAAAAATTTTAATCTGCAATAAGGAAGTACATAAGCAATTGGCTACACAAAAATTCTTTAAAGAAGTTATAATATTGAGCAATGTAGAGGTTAAAAAAAACATTTAAATACTGAACTGCCCTAGGACATTTTTTTTTTTTTTTGAGACAGGGTCTCACTTTGTGAGCTATGCCTCAAATTCACATGATAGCTAGCAGTCCTCCTGCTTCTGCTGCCCGAGTGTTGGTATTACAGTGTGAGCCACCACACCTGGTATTGTGGTATGTGATACTGATTGCTGCTGGGAGTGAGTCTCCACATCCAGTATTGTATGTGGTTAACTGGGGATTGAACCTGGGCCCTTGTGCTTACAAGACAGGTGCCAGAACCACTGATCTAAATCTCCAGACCCTAGGACAAATATTTATAATTATGCAAAAAAAAATGTTTTTTACAGGGTCTCACTTTAGTAGTTCAGGCTGGTCCAGAACTCAGCCTTGAACTCACAGCAACCCTTCCTCCCAAGTGCTGGGATTACAGGCATGAGCCACCACGTCTAGCATTGTTGTATGTGGTCACCAGCAATTGAACCTGGGCCCTTGCACTTGCAAAGAAGGCATCAAAATCACTAAGCTAAATCCCTGGCCCTATGAGGGAATTATTATAAAATCAAGTAGAGGACAATTTAGAGATCAAGAATAAGAAATTTTCAATACTAACATAAAATTTCAAAGAACTTAATGAGAAATAATTTACAAAAATATATAAATTTGTTGATAATCTTCTAAATAATTGAAAATAAACAAAAAACTTCCAATATATCATAATATACAATAAACATAATTTGTATTCATATAATATCAAATGTGACTTATAACAATCCACTCACTTTGCCATATCGGACATCAGTTATTTTAAAGGAGCAAAATAAATACTTTGTTTTTCTAAACATGACAGTGAGAGATCAAAGCCAGTAACAATTCTAATGTATCCAAATTAAGCCAAGTAATAAAAAGTTAATATTTTAGTTAAACAGGAAATCCTGCAACAAATTAGAAAGTATTATGGACAGAATGTACATGATTAGTACTTATACTAAAATATATGCAAGACATCTTATTATTGCTTACTGGAAAACATGGAGATTTAAATGGTGAAATATGAAAATTTAAAGGCATACACTAGATATGAAAAATCTACTAACTAGTAAAATAGCAATTATAAAATAATATAATTTAAATTCAGTATTATTGATTTTCCAGTTTAGAAGCATAAGAAAATTTTACTACAGGGGCCGGGGAGTTAGCTCAGTGGTTCTGGCGCCTGTCTTGCAAGCGCAAGGACCCGGGTTCGATTCCCCGGATTAACCACATAACAATACTGGGTGTGGAGACCCACACCCAGCAGCAACCAGTACCACATACCACAGTGCCAGGCGTGGTGGCTCACGCCTGTAATCCCAGCACTCGGGAGGCAGAGGCAGGAGGATTGTGATGTGAGTTTGAGGCTGAGCTCAGGGCCAGCCTGAACCACAAAGCCAGACCCTGTCTCAAAAAAACCTAAAAAAAAAAAAAAAAGAAAGAAAATTTTACTACACGGTGACAGCAAGTAAAGATAAAATTTGAGAATAATAAATGGTAAAACAACAAAATAAAAGAGTAATACTTAGATTTTAAAAATAACATAAATTATAAAAATACTAATAGTATCACAAAAGTTTAAAAGAAAGAAAAGAATCTTTTCAAAGGAGAACTGGTTGCTGCGACCCTTCTTGTGTGGTGGTCCTCCCTCATGCTGTGGGGTGGACTTATTTACCTACTTTTACTTGGCCCAAACTCTCTGCAGAACCCATCCATTTTTTCCAATAAAACTTTGCTACTTTTAGCAAAGCAAAACAAAATACAAAATACAACAACAAAAAAAGAACTGAATATCTGTCACTAGATGCACACATTTATTAAATTAGTTGATAAAATCATATACAGTGGTACTCAGTTCACAAATGGATTCATTTAAGAATAATTTGATTGACAAACAGAAGTGTTTGACTAAATTTTGGTTTTGCTTGTAATTCTGCCCTAGGAGATGAAAACAACCCTGGCCATCTTTCCTACACGAAATTGACTATCTTTTCCAGAACTGTGGAATGAATTGAATTCGTGAACTGAGGCACTTCTGTCCATACACATAACATTGTTCAATAATTTAAACAACTTTGGGGAAAAATCAAGTTTCCTGAAAGCAATTAAGTCACAATGGCAGAACATAGAAATCTAACTATTAATTTATTTATAATATGTATTAGAATCTATAATCAAATCTTTTCCCAAACAGATTGCAGGCCAAATAAACTTACTACTCAATACTGTTTAATCTTTAAAAGGAAAAATCAGGGCCAGGGAGTTAGCTCAGTGGTTCTGGCGCCTGTCTTGCAAGCGCAAGGGCCCAGGTTCGATTCCCCGGTAACCACATAACAATACTGGGTGTGGAGACTCACGCCCAGCAGCAACCAGTACCACATACCACAGTGCCGGGCGTGGTGGCTCACGCCTGTAATCCCAGCACTCGGGAGGCAGAGGCAGGAGGATTGCTGTGAT
>PVIR01006606.1:0-65149 GCA_004026965.1 Petromus typicus | reverse complement strand
AGTGCAGGACAGCAGGAGGCACAGCACGGAGCTTAGAGGTGAGAGGACACCGCTCTGCACTGTGCCTGTTCCAGGGTGATGTTCCTGGGGTGCAAGTGAGGGTGGAGGGGCCGGGTCAGAACGAACAGGTACTATGTTTCCAATGCCCCCACCAGGGCCCCAGGAACAAGGACAAGCTGTGTACAGAGCCGCATGGGGGCCAGCAGCCCCCGCAAAGGGAGTGCTGTCAGGGGACCTGGAGGGTCCACCTCAAAGCCCTGAAACTGACTCCTACAGACCAATCAGCCAACTCCAAACTCCACCAAGGAGACGACCACGGATGGACAGAGGGACTACTGTCAGATGGGACTCAAAGCCCAAGACAAAGGAAAAGACTGAACCACTGGGCTACATAAAAATTACAAACTTCTCTTTGGAAAAAAAAAAAAACAAAGAAAGAAATCAAATCCAAAGACCAGGGACTGAGCTAGGAGACCAATCAGGCCACAACTGTGCCACACAGATGCTGGAGGCAGGATGGAGGCTGGGCAGAGCCCGGGCTGTGGTTGGTGGGTCAGGGGTCTGTGCGCCTTTCCCCAATTCCCAAGGCACCTGATTGGACTGGAGACAGGCAGATCTCCAGGGAGCCCATAGGCTCTACCAACAACCGGAATGCTGTCCGAGCCCACAGCAGCCAGGCACATGCTACCTTCCCGAACGCTCCGTCCCGTAAGGGGACCTGGGGCCGCTCCCTGCCCGCCAGCCACCTCCACTCTGAGCTCCTCTGTGCTCAGGCCTGGGCTTTCCTTGCTTTCTACTCTCAAATTCCAGACTCACGGGGAGTTAGGAAGAGCACAGGGGCTACCGCACAACTTGGGATGCTGGTGCTGGGCCTGTGGTGGCTGATGGACACAGAGGGGCCTCTGCTGCAACCCCGTCCTCTATGCCTTGCCAAGTCCACCTACCCCAGGCTCCCTTCAAGCCGAGCCCGGCAGCCCTGCCTCCTTGCTCCTCCTCAAGGTGACACAGTGCCATGGGAACACCAGAGCCACACACTAGGCATCTTCCACTCTAAAGTTACAACTTTTCCCTTCTTAATAAATAAACAACTCGGGGATGAGATACTCCGAGATGAGAAGAATATCCCGTTTCTCCTCCACTCTCACCCCATAATCTTAGCACCTCCCCAGGAGGCCAAAGGACCCCTGACACAGGGACCAAGGCGCCTGCTGGCAGTGAGTCTCATATCCTGGTCATTCCACCAGAAAGAAAGTCCCTGCTGATTGGCTTGCTGTTCAGCTCTCTGTTTAAACCAGCAGGAGGGACAGCACTTGCCTCGCTGTGCAGGTCACAAGTGTTTCCTCTCTGTTTCCCTGCTTCAGCCATCGAGAGCTCCCTCAGCACACCTGCCCCTCCTGCACTTGCCCTCCCTTCCCAGCACCTGAGGGTGCCCAGCAGCATCTTCCCAAGCAGACCACGTGACGACGGTGCCCTTGGGGGGCTGCTGGCCCCAACATGTGGCTCGTGGTCTGCCAGGCCCAGCACCCATGCCTCCCCCAGGACAAAGCCCAGTGACACCTGTGTGCTCCCACGTGGCTCTGCATTCATTTCTGTGTCGCTGCACATGCATGGTCACGTGACACCGATTCCCGACACCATGTCATGCCGCCCGCCAGTCCACAGAGACTTCCTCCGGGACAGGGTGAGGCCTGACTCTTGCTTTACTCTGCAGACCTCGCTGTGTAAACCACTGACACTCAGGGCAGCTTCCAGGCTGAGCCTCCGCCCCTGAAGTGCACCCACGGTCACAGCGCAGCATCTCTGTGGCTCCTCTGTCTGAGCCCACACAGCCAGGCACACATTACCTTCCCAAGGAAGCCATGCTTCCGTCCTGACCACTCTGGTGGCTGCTATGCTTCTGTTCTGCACAACGATGTCTGTTTCTGTCTGTCACCTTACATCTCAGTGAGATGGTCTGGGAAGTGTGTGGGCCCAGGAGGTGGCAGTTCTAAAGGCGGTCCTGGTGAAGTGCACCACCCCACCCTGCCATCGGGCCTTGGTCCTCTATGCCCTGCGGTGACCACGCTCCTCCACCTGTGTTTCCTCACATAAGTCTGCACATGCTGTGCACGCCCTCCACGAAGCAGCACACCAGGCATGCTCCAGTGCCACCCCACACCCACTCAGGATATCCTGGAAATCACGGCACACCAGCCCACAGAGTCCTCGCTGCAGGGCCCACGACACCCTCCACTGCACATGACATCCTCTGGGTGATGCTGCACACACCTGGTCTCACTTCGTCAGAGGCATGGCTTCAGTGCAGATCCTGCCAGAGCGGAACTTCGAGGCCAGGAAGTCAGTGCACAGGTGGTTCCGCAGACTCAGGGTGGTTTCCAGCGTGCCCAACCAAACTGCATCAGTTTCCTCCTGATGAATGGGAAAAATGAAATGCCTAGAAGAAGCTGCTCTGGGGAGAACCCAAGACACGTACAGACACGGGGCAGCTTCTGCTCAGTATCATAGCCAACAACTCCATCCTGAGCCATGGTGTACCCCTAAGGAGACTCAGCAGGAGCCCCTCCACCAAGCAAACGGTCATCCCTGGCATCATCATCATCAAGGAGATGTTTCTATTTTAAACACATCTCAAAGCCCATAAACCCTGGAAATCTGCCTAACACGCACCCAGCCTTCTCTTCTCCGAGCACCGAGAAGTGAACCTGCGGGTACCACCTGGTCCCACTGCGATCTGCACGCTTCCTTCTGCAATCAGGAAGTCCAGAACACCCGTATCCATGCTCAGATGGCTGGGAAGGGGCAGGAGTCTGTCTGTCCAGCACAGTGTAAACTGCTTCTCATACAGCCAGTGGGGCCTGGGAATCCCTAAACCTTTCGCAGACCTCGATGGCTCCAAGTCACTGTTAAGGAAAAGGAAAAGCCAGCTCCTGGGATGGACAGACCTGAAGTCACCTCACACATCTCCTTCAGCCCGGTACCACACACAGGACAAGTAAAGGACGGACACTTCCCCTGGGATGAGCAGACACATTTCCCACTCATCTGCATCAACACACGACACAGCACAGGGAATGAGTGGGAAAACTTAGGAGCGGAAGCTGACATCTGCTACAGGGACAGAGGCACAGGGCCCAAGGACAGCCATGGCGCAGACCTCAGATGGAGGTCTCCAAAGCCACCTGCAACATCATGCGAGTGCATCTTTCTTGCAGGGTTTCGGTGACAGTAAAATCTGGACTCTGGGAACCCAGGTGATCGCAGCTGGGTCCTGAGAATCTCAGGCCTCAGCCCTCAAAACAGCGCAGACATCCAGAGGACGCTGCCCGGCTCACTGTTTTGCTACTACTGTGCTTTCTTCGAACTGGAAATATGAGCAAAAAAGAAATTACTGTGTGAGCCTCTGGAAAGTGTAGATAGGTTTTTAATGAAAATAAATTCCCAACATGTTATAAAAGAAAAGATAATCCACTCAAGAATTCCACAAAAGAACACCGTATTTGACCAATGCAGTCGCCCAAGCCGAGCAGAAGCCAATACCAAGTCTCTGGCACTCTTCATGCAGGGCCAGGGTCACATCTGGGTTATGATGAACCTCCTTCCTATGTAGGGGCCCCAGAGACACACGCCTGCTCCTCGGGCAGAAGGGAGACTGCCATCTCCACTTTCATACTGCCAGGCTCTGGGCCAATTGACACTCCCCAAAAGTGCACTGGCAAGAGAGGGAGTGGAGGGGCTGGGGATTCAGCTCAGTGGTTCTGGTGCCTGTCTTGCAAGCACAAGGACCCGGGTTCAATCCCCGGTTAACCATATACAATACTGGTGTGGAGACTCACGCCCAGCAGCAATCAGTACCACATACCACAGTGCCAGGCGTGGTGGCTCATGCCTGTAATCCCAGCACTCGGGAGGCAGAGGCAGGAGGATTGCTGTGATGTGAGTTTGAGGCTGAGTTCAGGGCCAGCCTGAACTACAAAGTGAGACCCTGTCTCAGAAAAAAAAGAAAGAAAGAAAGAAAAAAAGAGAGAGGGAGTGGAGGAAGCCTGCGCTGGCGGGACCCGCTCGTGAAGAGACAGGGTGCCCGGGCAAAAGGTCTCGGGGCCTTCAGCAGTGGCAGCTGGTTAGGACGCAGGGCCTGGGGTCAACCAGGCAGGAAGCTCCCAGACATCCTCAGATGAATCCTCTTGCCAAGGAGGCCAGTGCACCTTAAGCAGGCAGGTGGTGCCTGACTTATTACACTTGGGCTGTCCCAGACACAGCTAGAATAAACCATCCTACTTTGGCCCAAGATAGCACGAGCCTCAGGACCCAGCACAGAGCGGACTCCATCCACTGTCTGACTGCAGCTCACGCCTCTGCTCCTCTTCCGAATAGCTGACAAGCCATGCTCAATTCCTTGAAGCCTCCACAGTTGAATTAAGTATCTTTTTCACTGTTTGGCTGGTTTTCTCTGAAACTTCCCAGAATTATTCCAAGCGCCCTCGTCCCTGTCAGCACGCGCAGTCATCACTCTTACCTCCCAATTTCTGCTTGAACAGGGAGGGGAACACATTTCAACCACACACAGCCCCATGGGGCGGGATGACGTCGGCAGGACGCAGCAGTTTTTCGAAGGATGGGAGCTCCCCGTTTTAGCAGATTAGTTTACTATACTGCACTTCATGGTTTTATAACAATTTTAAATGTTTTGTAAATGTTTCTGTTCTACAAAGAAAAGCAAGGAAGTCTGGAGATAACACAGACATATGGGACATAAATATATGACTGATTCACCACGAACGGTGGGAAGCAGGGGGCAGCGTGGCAATGAGAACAGATCACACTCGTGTGCACACAGGTCCTCTGCTCGTCACCTACAGAAGTGAGCCATCCTCTCTCACTGTGAGTGTCACAGGCACCTGCCCTCCCCAGACAACTCCCAGCCCAGTGTGGATCTAGAGCACCCTGCCCTCCAGAGGCTTCTGCTCCTGCTGGGCAGACTGCAGGCAGGGAGAGTAGGGGACAGAGCTCACAGGATGGTGGCCACCCAAGGACTGGCCCTGTGCCTAGGCAGCGGGAGCAGAGGAGAGGACGGGGCAGACGAAGATGGGCACTGAGCGGAGGGCTGAGGCCAGGATAGTGCTGCAATAGACGTGAGAGGGTGTACAAGGAAGGAGAGCGGCCTAGGAGGGGCTTCCCATCAGCGACAAGGCCACAGCAGAGGCCATGAAGTGGTGCCTCTTAAGGATGTCATGAGGGTCACACATGGCTGGACTCACTCACCAGGGCCTGACCCGCAGAAGTGCCTGCTGGCTGTGAGCTAAACACTACCCAGCTTTCTCAGAGTCTCAGAGCCCCTTAGTGTCAGTTTCCTGGTCCGCCAAGAGCCCCCATGACTCCAACCACCCTGTGTTCAGACTGAACCACGTCACAGACCCAGAAAAGTGCCATCCCACCCAGAGGAAGCTCCACACAAGGACCACGGCGTTCAGACTGTCACGGACCCTGGAGTGTACAAATCATCCCATAGGTCACATCCCAGGGCATGAGCCAGCACCGCAGTCCAAGCCGAAGACTCCACCCCAGGCCCCGTGCCCCCCATCAGCCATCAGTACACAGGGATCCATGCCCTCCTGCCCCACAACAGAACAGCACTGGTCACCCACACTCATGAAGGTTTCTGTCCACTTTCTGGTGGATGTTCATCCCTCCCTAAAGCAGGAAGTAGCCACAGGAAGTAGCTTCTCTTGCCCAAGGCAGTGGTGGAGCCTCCAGCCTCTCCCCCTTCCTCTGCCTTTGGTCTGAGAGCAAGTGAGGCTCCATTTCAGGTGGGAGAAATGACACCCCCAGAAGCCAAGAGGCTCTGAAAGGAAAGCCCTGCAGAGCCGCCAGCAGTGCTGGGCGCTGAACGCTGCGCATGCGCAGGCTGAGGCCAGAGGAGCACCCGCCACACTACACACGCGAATCCTCCAGTCCTCTGCTGACACGCACCCTCTAGGTAACCTCTACAGTTAAGTCCATGCACACAGGAAATGTTTCCCTGGGTTCTGGGGCCAAGCAGGGATGGTGGGCACCCCGAACTTGCAACTGGGGCTAAAGCAGGGCCGTCTCCGGGACAGATCTTCAGCCTAAGGGACCACGATGTCAGAATGCAGCTTGCTCAGGGATGCCAAGCTGGTAGCTACTCTGGAGATGCCGCTTGTTGATCACCAGCTCTAGGGCCACAGAAGTGGTGGAGTGGAGAGTGGATGGCAGAGAGACAGCGGAGGACGGCTTCCTCTGCGTCCCTGTCTCTCAGCCCCCAGCGCACTCCCACTCTTGTCTCCTCAGCCCTCTAAAGACACACGGCAACAGGGCCATACCCACTGCTGCCCTGCTCCATCCCTGCATACAGCGCCCATACCACATGGCCCTCCTGCAGCTCCCTCCCCAAGAACTGTCTGGCCAGGCCACCTTGCCAGTCCCTAGTCTCACACCGCACACTCAGAGAGGCTCACAACGGTTCCTGAATTGGGCCCTGCAGAACTCTAGATCCCAAACACTGAACAGCCACAAAGCACCCAAAGCCAGCTCACATGGGAAGGAGATGCCATCATCTGAAGGCCCCGCGGGAGTGTAGGAGTGATCTGCAAGCCAAGACCACCATGGCTTCCTCCCTGAGCAGGGACAAGGGCATCTCAACAGCAAACTGCCATCTCCCTCTGGACCCACACCACACCTGATCTTCAGCCCTCAAGCACAGCTGGGCTGGGGGATTAAGGTACCAACTCAGGATGCTTTGGAAACGAGAAATTACCCAGAGGAGCTCTCAGCATTGCAGCGCTGTGCTGCACCCTCCCTCCCCGGTTCGCTTCCCAACCTCCTGGGCTGAGCAGCAGGCCACACAGGCTTCATACCACCCTCTAAAAGGGCAGTGCATCTCCAAAACGCTTTCGAGCGCAGCAAGGTCTCGATGCTCAGGCCTCCCCAGCTGAACGTCTGTGCTCCACAGCCTGTTCCCTTCCTTCCCTCAGCCTTCCCGAGGGACAGCCATTCCTGTATGCCCAGGAATGGCTCACAAGGCCAGCCAGGCCTCCTCAGGCCACCTGCTCCACACCCCCCCCCATGGAGTTACCCTGCTCAGCCTGGCTGCTGGCCTACCCTCCTCTGCCCTAAGGAGACACACCCAGCCTTCCGAATCTGGGGCTGCTAGCATCGGGCCCTCCTACTCCCCTTCTCCCACAGACCCAGCCACCAGCGCACCCCTCACCAAGGGCCCCATGTGTCCTCACCATCTGTCCTCTGCCAGCCCAAGGCCTCAGACACTAGCCAGACAAAAGACACCAGATTTACATATCTGGCCCAGTGTCTTCCTGAATCTGACCTTGAATCTCCATGTATATCCAACCTCTCCACTCAGATGACTAATCACAAAAATAATAAACACAGCAAACTCCCCAAATCCTGGTAGTCAGTACTATTTTAGGCACCTTTCCTTGGCCTAGCATATCGACTCCACAATGCTGAGAGTCACCATTCCTCTCCCAACCTAAGGACAGAAGACATGGGCACAGGACGCCACACGGCGGCCCAGACCACACAGCCGGTCAGGGGGGACCATACCTTCACGCTGGCTCCCCAGGCCGGTGGGCACCTCAGAAGCCACTGTGCAGGAATCCACGTCCCCAACCCAAGCCCCTGCCCTCCCAAGCTCCAGCCTCCCAGGACAGCATCCACCCCAGGCGAAAGCTGACTCGGAAGAATCAGATTCCAAAGGTGCAGGAAGCTCACGGTGACTCCATCTCTTTTCTGTTTGCCTGTCTCATAAAAAAGCACGAGTGATGTAACCCTAAAAGTCTGTGCCCAAGGTCCAAGCTCCTTTCATGAGGACAAACGAATGCTACCATGGGTGACGTGAAAGCGCAGTATCACCCTCTCACTGGAAAATTTTCCTTTTGTTAGTAGACAAAAAAAAAATACCTGTGCAACCTACAAATGCTGGCACCTTGTGTGAGCTGGAACACAGGAAGGAACCTGATCTCACACCTCTGCCAGGCCGGGGCCCCGCGTGGTCACCAGCATGCTCACCGATTCCAGAGCCTCTCGCTGACCTGCCTGGCCTCCTGCCACAGGGGGGAGGTGGGAAGGGCTCGCTGCGAGAAAGGAAGAGCACCCCTCTCTGTGTGACCTTGGCTAAGTGACTCCACCTCTCTGTGTCAGGTGTACCTTGACACTAACAGCAGCAGCCCACCTGCTGGGCTGTCCTGAGAAGTCAATGAACAGATGCGTACAAAGCATTTAGGCAGCTGGGCACCCCACAGGCTCTTGCCAACCTAATAGCCAAGAGATGCTTCCCGAAGACACACTGACCACATCCTTCCTATGTTCAAACTCTCTGAAAGAAAGGGGATGGGGCACAGCAGGCAGCTCCTTGGCCACCCAGTACTCGAGGACTAAATCTAAACCCCTGAAACAGCCCAAGTGCTCACGACCTCCCTGGCCACCAGGCCTCCCTGGTAGGCAGCACTGGCAGAAGTCTCCATAGCCACCTCCACCAGCAAGGATCTCACCCACCGTGGCCCATGCCACCTGCCAGCTCCCCATGGGCTCCACTGGCCTGCAGGCCTCAGAGTCCCACCAACAGGCCTCAGCCCCCAGGGTGATCATCACAGGCAGGAACCGCCCACCCCTGGACTCCACCCGAGTCTCAGCACCTAGAACAGCGCCTGGCTCCCGGGAAACAGAGAAGAAGGGAAACAAAATCAGGCTGGAACCCACCCTCAGCAAGCAGTTCCCACTCCACTGAGCATGACCTCTGGCTCCCTGAACCTCCCACCCTCTTGCCTCAACTCCATCACACTAGAACAGTTGTTAGCACACCCTGGATGTTTCACACGCACAGCGATGGGGAAGCAGCATGCACCAAGTCTCAGTGAGGCAAACATCAGTCACAGCAGGTGTCAACAGCCCCGGTCCTACAGCAGTCAGCTGTGAGGTAACTGCCCAGAAGCAGCGTGGAGACCTGGGCTGGGTCTTGCATCTTCCCTGCCCACACTCCTAAGGAGCTTCAGTACCACAGTGTAAAATCCCATAACAATTATCCTGCAGTGCTTAAACAGACAAAAGATAACTAAAATCTTACCAAGGTGAAATAGTGAATAGGTGAAACACTTCTTGTTGAAATAGTCTAAAATAAATTCTATCCATTTAGGAATATATATGCATAAGGAAAAGTTAAAAAATTCCACACGCAGGACAGACAGGTTGCTCAGGGGTAAGGGAAAAGTTGGCAGGATGTCAAGGTGAACATCAAGGGAAATCCTTATAACCTGCCTGTCCTGCTTCACAGATCAGGACCTTCTCCCACACAGGGTTTTCTTGAAGCACCAAACTATGCACCTGGACATTCACATTTAGAAAGTGGACACAGAAAGCCATCTGGGTTCCCAACACAATGGACCTTTCTAAACCCTTCGGCTTCGCAGTAAGCTTGCTAACTTTCCTTAGGTTTCACAGGCCCGTAACTGTACAGCCTCACTGATGAACCACCAGAGAGTGAGTACTTTCTAACTACCTCTTAACGATTTAAATAATACGCTTCAGCCCTGTGTATTATCAGCTAATCACAGAGCTCAAGGGCATAAAATCCAGGCCTTAACTAAGACTTACAGTTAAGGGATTTGATAGGAAAAGTTACAAGGTCTTGCTTGCACCCATGTACGAGAACATGCTGTGTAGCTATGTTAAAGGAGACACACAAAGCCATGTCGAAGCATGAGATGCGCCTGAGATGCGTAGACTATGAAGGCAGGAGGCCCAGGGAGTGGCGAACGGGGTGGGGGAGGGGGTTTGAGGCTGTCATATCTGTGTCCTTTTGGTACTATGTGCCTGCTTATCTTTTTAAGTCTGTAAGCAACAATTGTATAATTTTACAACTAAACTGGCAATTTTTCTTTTAAAAATTGTGCACTATAAAGTGGCTAATAAAACAAATTGCCAGTGGCACTCTGTACCCTGCCCACCCCCTCCAGCATGGCATCTCTGGGAAGGGCAAAGAACACAACCAGACAAAACCAGGACTCATCAAACAAATCAAGCTGGCCTCTGTCTAGTCACTTCGATGGAGAGTTGAAAGTTTCTCTTCTGAAAATCCCAATGCAGTCCAAGGCTTTCACAACATGTAAACGCATATGAACTGCCACTGAGCCAAGGTGGGCTGTGGATGTGCCACTGCCTGGCAGCTGACACTAGTCTGGCCTCCCACACAGGCAGGAGGCACACATGCCATCCATTTCTCAGGAATGCCCTTTCTCCCCACCACTGCCACGGCAGAAAGGCCTCCCCTTGCTTCCAGCCAAGCTTCAAACTCCACAGCATCGTGGCCAGCGCACCCAGCCTTTCCCAGGAGCCCTGACATCTACCAGACACTGCTTCTGGACAATGCGTTCCTTTGAAAGCACCGTGACCACAATGCCCTGCAGGCCACGCGTCTCATCCAATATTTATCAAGCCCCGCTGCGCCCATGCATGGATTCTGCCTGCCCTCTGGGAATCCTGCACCAGAGAAGGGTGATTCTCCCAGGCCAGGAGCCGCTGTACCAGGCGACCTTCTGCCTTTTTTCCTGCCCATCATCCTTCTGGGGAAACTGCAGCAAGCAGGAAGGGTAAAGCGATCCCAGCCCCGAGAAGAGCCGGGGTCCAGAGATAGCCGGCCTTTCCACGGTTTGGAACTGCCCCCCAGACAGCCAGACAGTGCAGATGCAGCTCAGGCGGCACCTTCTACAGGGACACGGCAAAGCCCAGAGGGGACGGAGAGGGTCATACACACACACAAATCAGGTGTCATAAAACTGCTGCTCCAACGTCTGGTTAGGGCGCTTAGAGTACAGTACAGAAGCAAGTTTGGTATCAGGATCACTTTGTCGCCGCGCTTCCAGAATGCACGCAGCGGTGGCCTGCAGAGGAAGGGGCCGCCAAGACCTGCTGGTGAAGGCACCACCGCCAACCCGACGATACGGGCTCCCATGGTTTCCAGCCAAGCGAAGGCCCACAGCCGCGTCCTGTCCCATCTGACGCGTCCCTCGCGCACCGCCACCACGCAGTCATGTCCTGCAGCCCGCGTGAGCGCGTCACACCACCCCAGCCCGGCGGCCCGATGGCACGCGGGGGACCCCCGCCTGGACCGACGTGACACGGCGCCCAGCGCAGACACTGCGCCCAGGGGGACGCGGAGCTTGCGGGCCAACCCTGAGGCACTGGGTCCCTCCCAAGAGCGTAGCGTTCCTTCCCGAAGCGCAACGTCCTCTCCCCTGGGCGCAGCCGGTCCAGGGGACACAGTGGCCCATTCTCAGGCACACCGCCCTCCCTGGGTCACAGTGTCTCCTCCCGGGGCGCAGCCTGTCCGCCCCGGGCCCAGGGTCCCCTTCCCGGGCGCAGCCTCCTTTACCCCGGGCGAGCTCTCTCCCGGCGCTGCGCTCCCACGCGGATGCGGACGAGCCGGGGCGCAGCCTCCTCCCCGCCGCTGCCCGGCGCCGCCGCTCTGGGGCCGGGTCTACGCGGTCAGCGCCGCCCGCCGCAGCCTCACCTCCACCCGCCGGGTCTGCGTCCCCGTCCGCCCGCTGCGCGCTGCGGCTCACCGGCCCCGGCCCGGCCCGCGCCCCCGGCTCGCCCTGGCCCCGCCGCGGCTCCGCCCCTCGCTTCCCGCCCCGCCCTGCCCGCCGCGGGGGCGCGCGCGCTGGGGGCGGAGCCAGCGCTCGGACGCCGGCGCGCGCGCGCGCCCGACCCGCGACCACCTGCGTAGTAGGCTGGGCTCTGGGCAGGTGCGGCCGGCGGGCGGCGGGCGGCTGGCGGGCGGGCTTCGTGAGCCCTGGGCACTGTGGAGGGTGAGGTGCGCCTTGCCTTGCCGCCACGCGCCTGTTCCCCAGTACGTGGAGACGCAGTCCTGGTGCTGCTTTCCGAGAGAGCGAGGCTTGTCGGCCCGCCATGCGCAGTGCGCACCCCGAATCAGCCGATCTCCGCGGCGACCGGAGCCCAGTTGATCTGGATCGGCCGAGACCCGTCTTCCCGCCCCCAGCACTCCGCGGGCTAGGCCGGGCCAAGCGGGAGGGCCTGGCGTCTGGAGCTGCTGGCCCCTGGAGCTCCTGGCCCGGGACCTTTGGGCAGCACCTGGTTCGGGTGCTCCCTGACGAAGGCGGGGCCCAGTGGGGCTGAATCCAGTCGTGGACACCTGAGGCTCCCGAATCCCGCTGAATCCTGGTTTAGGAGTGGCCTGGAAGTTGCTCTGACGTCGTCTGACCCCTGAGCCAGGAAGACAGCGCGCTGCGAGCTGCGGGTCTAGACACCCCCGGGCAGCGCCTCCAGGTTCTGGTCAGAATTCTCGTTAAAATCAGGAGCACAAAGTTCTGATGGTAGGCGGGTGTTCTGGTCTTCACAAAGTCTTCCGAAGCTTCTCTACAGTCCTGTAATAAACCTGTGTTGAGCGCTGTTTGCTGGCTGCTCTAGTCTGCCTAAATCCGTGTCCACAGCTGAGCGTAGCCTCGGTCAGACTCGCATCCCCAAGCCCTGCACCAGTACAGGCTCTTCCTCCCAGCGCGAGCTCTCAGGCACCGCGCTCGCTGTCCAGCGGCTCTGTGCAGCTGTGGACCAGCACCACTCTGGGCCTCTGCTGTGCTGCAGTCTTAGCCCCATTCAGAGAGGGAACTAGGAGGGAGAGGGAGAGCAGGAACCCTGAAAGCTCACTGGGGCAGCTGCAGAGCTGGACATGGGCACTGAGGAAGACAGCATGGGCAGTGGTGACCCCTGGGGGAACCAGGGGTTGCAAACAGTTGGGTTCCTAACTTAGGTGGGCTTAGACCTCAGATCAAGTTCAGAGTCCACTACCCCAAAGCCATGGGCACTAGACTGTCCACTCGCCCTCTGTCTGCCTGTGTCCTTGGTTGTAAAATGAGCAGTGGAAATGGAATACAGAAAATGCCAGTGGCTTCTGAGTGACATCGGAACTCCGGCAGCCTTCCAGGGCTTCACCCTTAGTGAGCAGATGTGGGCACTGCACAGTCCACCTTTATATGTAATAAGCCAGAGCTTGAACACTTCAGCCACCTTTGTTGGTGAGCTGTGGGCCAGCAGCCTGTGCAAGGCCCAGCCACCCATGCGAGGTCCCACAGCCTGTGCGAGGTCCAGCTAGTTTAGTTCACGTCTGCTTTGTGCCCCACTCAGGCCAGGGATAGACCCTGGGAGGACAGGGCCAGCAGTCACCCGCCATCACCTGCCTGGCGAAGACTGTCTTGTGGCTGAACCCTGCCCACAGGAGTATAGGTCCCAAGGCAGTCTCTCTGGCCTCTGGCCAAGCACAAAAGGTATGAGATGGGAAAGTGCACTCTAGAAGCTGTTGGCATGGCCATCTGCACAGACCCCTGTGGTTATAGTCTGTCATCAGGAGGGGAATTGCCGCATACACCTGTCCCACCCTCCTGTTCCTTTGGCAGCAGTGCAGAAAGAAGACAGTGGCCCTGCCGGAGACTCTCACACTGCTGCTGACTGGCCTCTGGCTCCTCCCAGGGCCCAAGCCGAGGGCCTATGCACATCCCCCAGTTACACATGTTGCTTCTGCCTACAGAGCCTGTCTTTCTCATGACACTCTCCCAACTGGGACAGTGGCCTGCCCAGTACCCCTCTGTGTGCCAAGGTAGGGGGCAGGCAGTGTCTTGTCACCTGTGGCCGAGATGTGGGGCACTGCCCTGTCATGAAGCATTGCACCAGGGTGTCCACTGAGGTATCTGTGGGGTCAGGCCCTTCCAGGCTCCTACCACCTTCCAAGGAGTGCCAGGGACATTGCAGCCATTGCCCCCTGTTCACAGTCAAGTGAAACACCTGGGTTCCTGGTGCTCTCTGAGGTGCTAGCCTCTGGTGGGCGTGGCCACCTACCGCAGGCCTACAGCACTGAGCAGCACCTGCAGACACCCATCCCATGTTTACATGTGGCTCTTGCAGATTTAGGGGCAAGTGCCTCCCTGTGTCTTCAAAAGCACAGAGTACCACATCTTACCCGCTGCCCAGCTGGGCCCTCCCCTGCCCAGGGTGCAGTGTGTGTGATGCTGCATCTGCAGAACACCAGACAACCAGCTAGGCTGCCTGTCTGTTCCGCTGGGTGAGGTGACACAACCCCAAACCAGCCCATGGCAAGGTCGCACTGGTGCTAGGAATAGGTGGTGCGGTGGCTCCTGTAGACTGGAGTCCCCTCCGCCTGGCAGACTCAGGTTCACAGAGCTGGGTGGGACCATGGCTTGTGGGAACTGGAAGCAGGAAGCCCTGGGATGCTCAGCCTTGTGACAGACTGGGCTTCCGGTGGAGGAACTGCTCTGGGCTCACAGATGGAAAAGCCCCCAAAGTGTCCGCTCTGGACGCGAAGCAAGCAGGCAGGCCTGGGAGGAGAGCATCGTGACCTGCCCATGACAGCGGTCATGTGCAGGCCCTGTGGGCCCCTCTGGCCTGATTCTGTCTCCTGCAAGGCAGTGTGTCTCCCAGCCTGTCGCGTTGACACTGCTGTCCCAGCTGATGTGCTCAGGCCACTTGGCAGCAACCCCAGGCGGTGTGGCCGTCAGTCAGTAAACGACATAGACAGCCTGGCTCTCGCCCTCTAAAACTCCATCTCACTTTCATCCCTATGTACGGCCAAAGCTGTGCCTAAAAAAGTTTATTGCATTTTGTTTTATTCTGCTCAAACTATTTGAGAAAAGACATGCAAAGTTACTTTTATATCATAAAGTAGATTTAATTTATTTCTTAGGATTTTAGTCAGAATCCAGGCAGGGCACATACCTATAAGCTTCTGGGAGGCTGAGGCAGGAGGATCATAAATTCATGTCCAACCTGGGAAACTTAATGACTTAGTGGGACTCTGTCTGTAAAGAAGAAAGGGCTGGGGATGTGGCTCAATGTGAAGACCTGGTTCAGTCTCCAGGCCCACAAGAGAAAAAGGAAAAAAGAAAAGAGATAAGCAGAGATGTAAGAAATAAACAGAATATCATGATATGTTCATTTGAGACTTAACATTTTTATCCTGTATTTTCGAAAGTGTGGCACTGGAGTGGCAAAATCAGATGGCATGAACCCACCCAAAGAGTGGCTTAGCCCAGAGCAGACACCTATGTATCTGCCCAACTCACCAGGTGCCACTCAGCACACTGGCCATTCCCACAGTGGGTCTGTGTCAATACAGATCAGGCACCATGCTCTGCACCATGCACATACCCACCTCTGCACCCAGATCCCTGGGGGACCCTGAGCTTCCTGGGGCAGTCAGGCCTGAGAGCTGTGTGCCTTGGCCAGCCGCCTTCAGGGTGGGCTGTCCATCTCCCCCGCCACACACCCTGCCTGGAAGCCTGCCTGCAACCTACAGGGACTACAGGGCAGATGGATGGAACAGGAAGGAAGTTGGAAGATGGTTGGAAAAGAGGCAGGAAGCTGGCAAATGGAGTCCTGGGCATGGTGGGGAAGTGATTAAAGTGTGTGCCCTGGAGCTGTGCAGTGTGAGGGGACCATAGCAGGGTGCTGTGTGGGTGGCATGGCCAGCAGGCACCCGGGTTGGTGTTGCCAGCCAGGCTGTGCTACACAGAGGCTGTGCGTGAGATGACTGTGGAGCTGGCAGTGAGAATTTCCTCTCAGAGCTCAGAGAAGGCAGGTTGCTGTCCCCAGGATCTGCTGTCGGTCGGACACAGGAAACAAAGGGGCTGAATGGTTAGACTACAGTGGCAGACAGGTCTGTGGCCCTTCGGTGCCACCCACAAGGGAGGAAGAGACTTTATCTTTATAAGCACTGGGCTGGGTTGGAGGTAGAAAGACTATGAGGCCAGCTTCTGCGGCCCACAAAGCCCAAAATGTCCAGCATCTGGCCCTTGCACAAGTGCACCTGTCCCTGATCTGGACCAAGCAGGACCCACCTCTAGAAACGGGAGTTAGACCTGCTGCCATCAGTGGGCGTAGGCTTTCCAGGGTAGGACGCCTGGTGGTGGTGGCAGGTGGTCAGGTGGTCACGGAGGGGCAGAGGGCTCGCCGCCTTTGGAAGTGGGCTCTGGGAGACTCCCATGCAGGGCTGGGAGGGAAGGGCAGAGCTCCCACAGGACTCTGGTTGGGCACATCAGGGGTGCCAGGTGGCAGAGTACACAGCCTGTGGGAGCCCTGGCGACTATCAGAGCCAGGTGCACACGAAAGAAAGCCTGGGCCCAGAGAAGAAAGCTGTGGGGGGTGGGACCTGGTATATCTGAGACCTGCGAAGAGGAAAGGACACCAGCCACCTGAAGAAAGGGTTGACAGAGAAAGGGAGCCGGGGTCAAAGCCCTAAAGAATTGCAGCCCTCGGGCTGAGCAAGAAGGAGGAATGAGATCAGGGGACAGCTGGAGCAGCAGAAGGGTGACTCCAAAAGGCAAGACAAGTAGGCGAAGGTAAGCAAGGCCCTCTGGCTTTGACATGTGGAGGTCACAGTGACCTTACATAATTCGGAAGTGCTGGGGACATTACTACCTGAGAGAGGAAGTCCCCTCTATCTCATCTACTGAATTTTATCTATTTTTATCTTTTGCAGGACTGCATGGCACCCATGCATCATCATGCGTGTGAGGCAAGCGCTGTACCACAGAGCCACACTCTAGCCCACCCCCTTCCAACCTGAGAGAGGCTCTCAGACTCGCCGAGGTCGGCCTCGTACCTGTGCTCCTCCTTTCTTGGCCTCCAAATAGCTGAGATTTTAGGTGTGCACCATCTTGCTGGCTCATATTATTTTAATTTTGTGGTTCTGGGAATCAAATCTGAGGTCCCACACATACTGGGCAAGAGCTCTACCATAGAGCTGCATAGACCAACCTCACTCGTGATATCTGAACAGAACACTTTAGCCAACCACAGTCTACCAGGATGTAAAGAGACAGCAAGAACACTGTTTACAAGCGAGATTTCCCCAGGGTTAGGACTTTGAGTTAATGATTTTAAATCTGTTAATTAAATCATTTCATCAAAAGATGAAAGAACATTTGTATAATCATCCCAATAGCTGAGCAAAGCTTTTGATACATATTAGTAAATGGAAAAACACTCCTGGGAAATGTCGTGGAACCTTCCTAAACTTAGTAAAGAATATCCATAGACACACCTGAAGCGAACACCAAACTCAGAAACTCTAAGTAAAAACCAAGAGTGTATGCAAGTGTGCGGCCCTTCCTCAGCCATCTGCTGCTGTCCTGGAGCCTGTCCACAGACCAAGGGACACAGAGTTGGGGGACAGACACACGGATGTGATGCAGAAACTGAAGAGCTGCAGCAGATTCCCAGACTGATCAGAAGCTAACATCGCTGAATGTGAGATTGGCATATGCACATAAACACAAGCAAATGATTTCTATACATGAGCAACAAATATGTAATTTAGAAATGGATATTGTTTATAGTGGCCACAAAATTAGGAATCAAAAGGAAGATGGTCTTTAAGGAGAAACAGTACTTTGTAAAAGAATGTGAAGTAAAGATGGAGACAGACCATTGGTCTGGAGAGCACCTCAGTTTCACACAGGTTTCTTCTAGGTTACCTCGAGTCAACAGCATCCTTATAAAGAGTCCAAAAGGCATTTTCCATACAATATGGCTGATTCTAAAATATGTAATGGAGAAAAAAGACTTCTGGATAGCCAAGACACTCCTTAAAAAGAATATCTGGTGGCAGATTTGCACTATCAAATGCAATTACTTTAGGGTAGATAAACTCCGTTGTCACCAGTCAATTCAACAAATTTGGACAGGGAGAGGAGTGGGTTAGACAATAGTCCCACTTTAAAATGCTTTAAAATGTAAATTTGGAAAGAAGACTAGGCAAGATGAGGTCATGCCAACTGGGTGTCCAGACTGATAAAGCCACAGTCTTGGTTGTGGACTCTTCCCCATGGTGGGGGTGGGGGTGGGCGTGGGGTGGAGGTGGAAGAGGAGGATGAGCTCCTGGGGAAGCAGTTTGGAATTGTCTGTGGAGATGTCAATAAATGCTGCCATCCTGCTCCCAGCCCTGGTCCCGCCTTAGCCATCTTATGTTGCTATAGGCACAGTAGTAGGACAGGCCTATTTATAAGTATCTGGTACTGTTCTGGTGTCCACGGTCCAAGGTCACCAGACATTTGGTTACAGAAGGCCACATTCCTCCCAGGTGGCACCTCTTGCTCCATCTTCACACGGCAGAAGGCAATAGGGGCAGGATATATCAGCTACCACCTTAGAGTCTGTGTGTCCCCCACTTCTGCCTATGTAGATGAGTTGTGCCTGTGTTTACCTTGGCTCAAATGAAATCATAGAGCTCGTACCCGTGTGTCTCACTTCTTCCTCCGGTGCTATTTGTGAGATCTGCCATCCTGTGTGGAGGCAGCAAGAATTAGCACTTCCCGATGCCATATAGTGTTACAGATCATTAACATTCCACAGTATATTTATTTTTTCATTCTGCTATTGGTGGAAGTTTCAGTTGCTTCCTATGTTTTTGCTACTATGAAGAAGGATCCTACGACTTGTCCCATGTATGCTCTCCATGCACATGTGCACCTGTTCTTGTTGGGTGTCCACCAAGACACACGGGACGTATGAGTTCCCCTTTCCCAGCTAGTGCTGCACCTCTGCATGGCCCCACCACACTGCAGGAGGTTCCCTCTGCTTTCTGTCCTCAACAGCAGCTGGACCTGGCAGTGTTTTCCATGTTGGCTACTCTGGAGGGTATGTGGTGCCTCTCATGGCTTTAACACAGTGGGTGACAAGTAGAGAGGCTGAGAGAATATGGACACAGGCTCCTTCTCTACTGCACACCTCTGTGGTGAGGAAGCCAAGGGGCTTCTCCTCCTCCTCCCCCTCCTTCAAATAATTCTTCATTTATCCAGATACGCAAGGCCTCATGGGAACAACCTGTCACCAGTACTGTCTCACCTTTCCATAGCCTATTGGTCTTGTGGTAAACAAGAATTCTTAATTTCACAGATACCTGACTTGTCAGTCTTGCCTTATGGTTAGTGTTTCCTGTGCCCTGTCTGGAAGATCTCAGCCACTGCCTGGTGATGGAGATGTGCCCCTGTTATTTCCTAGAAGGTTTGTGCTTTGTTCTCAAAGTTAGCACAATTGCTTTCTCTGTATGTAACGAGGGAGGGATCAGATCCCACCTGCTATTTGTATGTGGTTCACACTTGGCCTGACGCTGCTCACAGAAAGTGACCACACCTTGCTGCTCACTGTGGAGTCTTCATCACTGCCATCACCACCTGTGAGGGTGGCTGTGCTCCTGGTGGGTTCTTGTGTGAAGGGCAGCAGCCCTTCCTTGCACTGGTTCTTAGCGACTGTCTTAATTCCTGAAGCTGTGTGGCCTCTCACATTTCAATTCCACAGAGGCATCTTCCAGTTTAGTTCTTTAAATTCCTCCCGGCTGTAATGGCATTTTGCATTGCCATAGAACTTGCATTTCTCCAGACCCTGCTAGACTGTTGATTAGAAGGACACTGAAGCTGTGTATCAGTTCAGAGAGAGAGAATATACTCACCACAGTGGGAACGCCAACCCATGTTGATCTCAACTGTATCTAAATATTCTTCAGGGGCTCCCTACCCATAAATACTACAAAATACTTCATTAGATTTGTTCCTAGTTTTTGGTGTCTTGGATGATCATTTAAAATGTTCTATATTTTTGTTTTGTGACCACCAGCTTCTGGCTTTGGATAGAATACAATTGATTTTTGTACATTGATGGTGTATTCAGCAATCTTCCTGGATTCACTTAATAACTTCTAAGAGTTGTCCGTAGACACTCTTGGATTTTGTCTGTGAGTAATGACTCTTGTTTCTTCCTTTCCAGTTATCTATTATTTTTTCTTGGCTTGCTTCTCTGGCCAGTGATGACAGCAGAGTTAATGACAGACATCCTCATCTTATTCCGGCTCTCAGAGCAAAAGCTCACGAGAGCCCACACGAGAGGGAATGTGGTGTTGGTGTGGGGTTATTTTTAAGTAACACCTCTGTGAGATTAAGGAAATTCCTTTTTACTCTCACTTTGCTAAGAGTTTCTTTTCACGAATGTGTAAGGTTTTTTTCTCCCCTATTGAGGTGATGGTATGATTTTCTGCTTTGTTGTATCAATATGGTACATCAGGTTGATTTAAGCTCAAATGTTAAATCAGCCATGCATGTCAAAAAGCCCAGCCTGAAGCAAGCCCAGGGATAGAGTCCAGGCCGCCAGTCCAGGCCTGGGGCCCAGAGTCCCCTCTGCACACTGGGATTTGGCACTCAGCACATGAGATGGTCTGGGGGCTCCAGGAGAAGCTGTGTCCGCTGTCACACGTGGTTGCCAGTCCCCATGGTCACCATAGCAGAGCACGGATTACAACCTCAGCCGGCGTGCTCAGGGGCGAAGTCTCATGCTGGTCCCAGAGGCACAGCACAGGTTCGTGGTCAGGATCCAGGCCCTGTGGCAAGGGGACAGCCATGCCCAGCGGGGAGGGCCAGTGTCACGGCCTCTGCAGGCCCCGGAGCCGGCCAGGCCGGGCTCCAGCTCCTGTCCCGCGGCACATTCCAGGGAGATGAGAGCATGTGTCGTCTGTCGATGCCTTTGAATCGCAGACATACATAAGCCCACCTATTTTTGCTTTCTAGCATTCCACTTCTATTTTTGGTGGAATATGAAAGCTTTGACTATTTCCCGAAATGGAAAGATGCATTTTCCCTTGGCTGTCTGGGAGTATCTTCCGCAGTTGGCCTGTGTGCCGGGCGCCGAGAGCCCCTTCCCATCCCAGCAGCAGCTGGCTACGCACTGCACACAGATGGCTTTGTCAACCCTGCTGTCTCACTCCAGCGTCTACCATAGGTCCCAGAGGCTGGTTTTCTCTGGCCGTCACATGTGTCACAGCTCTGCTACTGTGGATTTCAGGGAAGCCCTCGTGGCTTGGGTGGATAAGGTGTCAGGGAAGAGGCCTGGGGCTGGCAGAGAGGGAGGGGCGGCTCCCCAAGTATATGCGGTGGACACAGGCTCACCATGACAGAAGGAAAAGGTTCTGCGTGTGTCCAGCTGGGCTCAGCCGCTATCCCAGAGCTCCAGCCTCCAGCGCCAATCTGGCAGCAGGATTAAAGCTTAATGAAGAGAATTGTTTCTAGGAAGTAATAGACGCTTGCTGAGGGGCAGCAGCTCCGTCCCTGCACGAGGTGGACCCGCAGAGCCAGCTTCTCACCTGACCCTCCTCTCACCTGCCTGCTGTTAGTCTGTGGACCTACAGTTGGTGCAGGACCCAGGAGTGTAGGTGGCTGTTCCTGACAGACTGTCTGCACCCCAGGCCTTGGTCACAGGCCAGAGCAGCTATTGCCCCAGGACACACCTCTCGAGTCCAGTGAGGGGCCATCCTTGTCCCTCTAACCCCTGAGGCATGGCCTGTGGGCCTATCTACATTGCACCCACAGGGAGGCCGACTCCAGACCTTCCCCATGTTTATAAGCCTACTACACCACGTGACGACTTCTACAAAGAATCCCACTGGGATTTTGGTTAGGATGACAATGACCGGTGGCTGTTTCTGGAAGAAGCCAGTTCCCTACAGGCCTGTCCTCCTCAGCCATCACCACTGCCCTAGGGTGCAATTTCTGCCTATTACACTGGGGTGAGACAGGATGAAAACAAACATTTGTACCACCACACTCTCTATTTCTTTCTTTGTGTGGTGTGCATGTGTGTGCATGTGCGTGTGTGTGTGTGTGTGTGTGTGTTCTGAGACAAGATATCAACTCTGTAGTTCAACCTGCCCTCGAACTCACTGTTAGCCCAGTCTGACCTTGAACTTGCAGCAATGCTCCTGCCTCATGCTCCCGAGTGCTGGGATTACAGGATATACCACCACACCCAGCAACACACTCCATTTTTGCTTGGCCTTTGGTTTTCTCAGCTGTGTATATGTCGTTAAGGGGACTAAGTACCACACTACCTCTTGGTTTCAGCTTCTTCATAAACAGTGTAGTTAGGGTTGGTCTTCCAGGGGTCTCTTGCTAGTAAGTAGAAGGCGTGATTGATTTTGTGTGTTGTTTTTGTTCCCCTTTGCCTTGACACTCTCCCTTACCTTTGTAGCACATTTTTGTGGATTATTAGAATGTCTGCATTCACACCTATAACCATATCACTTATGAATAGAAGATTTTGTTGTCCTTCTCCTGATATTTCCCTTTCTTGCCTGATTTTCTTGGCTGGGTCTCTCTGTGTCTGCATGACAGAACCAAGGGTCAGACCCCGGGCTCAAACGGTCTGGAAAATCACAGGAACAAGATTGGGATGCAACCTTGGAGTGACCTTGGCCCCAGGGACGGGGAGCCTGCTGCCCACAGCCTAGCAGCACAGCCTATGAGCAGTGGCACCTCAGAGTGTTGCCATCTGTGCACTCTGGGTACTGGTGAGCATTTCTCATGGTGAAGGTTCATTCTAATGTCCCTTCCATGAGCTGTTTCTTTACATCTCTTCCCTGTTTTTCTATTTATCTCTTTGTTCTAAATCTGTGGGGTTCTGGGTATTGGGAAGCTGCTACTTCATGTGTGGCACTTGACACAAGTATTTTCTTCTAGTTGTTCAACTTTGTTTATGCTTTTCTTTCTTTCTTTCTTTTTTTTTTTTTTTTTGGTACTGGGGATTGAGCTCAGGACCCTACACTTGTCAGACAGGCACAGAACCCACTGAGATACCTCCCCGGCCCTGTTTATGCTTTTCGTAGCTATTCAGAAACTTCTATATGCAGATGCACTCATTGTTTCTGCCTTTCGAGTCGCAGTTGGAATATCTTGCCCATACCAGGCCAGGCCTGTTCCTCCATCCTCCAGACTTAGATGAATCCATGGTTCATGTTTGGGCCCTATTCCCAGCAGCTGGCTTACAGGAGATGGGGTGGTTGCTCTTGAGGCTGCCCAGTATGCCACCAGCGACCCAGATCCCATCTGCCTGGGGATGTATGGTGCCCCAAGCAGATTCCCTGCTGTCCTGGGGCCATCTCTGGATTCTGCTCTGGCCTGGGTTGGTGAGTATATGGAACCCAGGAGGGACTGTGGCAGACCCGGTGCCTGCCTGCTTCAGCCAGGGGATCCCAGCTGTCTTGAGGGGTGACACAGTGTCTCTCTCATCTGCACATGAAGGCTGTCATTCTGCAGCTCTCCCTCGCTTCATTCTCTTCTGTTAGGTTCAAGGAAAGCTCTGGTCCCTCACCTCTGCCATGCCTCGACTTCAGGGGCAGGTGGCTTTCTGGTGGTGGAACGGCCATTGCCCTGCAGGAGAGTGCCCTGTTCCTGGGAGTGGGGATGGGCAGGACGCTTTGCTTTGCCCTTCTGGTCATGTGTGCCTGCTCCAGTGAGGAGTGTATGAAAGGCAGATCTGCCAGCCTAACCATGGTGGGATCGATGGGGCAACTACTGAGTGTACGTGCACTTGTATGCATGTGCACATGCATGTGTGCTTGTATATGAAGACTATGTGCATCTGCGTGTATACACATGTGCATGTGTGTGTGTGTGTGTGTGTGTGTGTGTGTGTGTGTGTGTGTTTGTGTATCTCAGCCGGCTGCCAAGTGCATCCCAGTGTCTCCATCAAGTGCTCCCTGTATGCAGCAACCATAGTCCCTCAACTTCTGAGCAACAGCTCCGCGGCCGGCTGCTGCCTGCCCCCTCTCTCTGCTTGGGCCCCATGTTACCTTCCATGGATAGAAGCTACAGGAACGGGCAAGAAGAGAGATAAATGCGGATAAAGGGAGCTGCCTCGACCCAAGTCAGCCTTTGGGTTTTGTCTTCTTTTGTAAAATAAAGGTTTTTATGATTTTTTTTCCCTCCCTATGGCTCGTTAGGGAATCAGGTTATTTAAGGAGCACAGCGATGAAGCCAGATGACTCAGGTCCTCCCTGGGAGGGATTTCCTTAAAAGACCTCTCGGTTGGTGGGAGATCAGACCTACACAACTGCTCACAGCGTAGGCGCCTCCTGCCCAGAACTGCTGCAGGCTCAGACACTACGCCATGCCACACGCAGCAACCCAGGCTAAAAATACCCTGCTCCCTCCATCACCCCACTCTCCTGTGAAATCGACAGATCCCCAGCTCCAGCATCGGCTGCAGGGAGGGTGAAAGCCTCATAGGTGTGTGGCCGCTGGGCCTGGCACAGGTGGCTGGGCTCAGGCAGCCAGTCCCAGCTCAGAGTGTGGCCATGTCCATTCTGTTCTGCCCTTGCAGCCTGTCACTGCAGCCAGAGCCTCCCTTTCCCCTCCTGGAGCTGTGGTCCTGTGCACTGGCCTATGCCCTCCGACTGCTGGGTCTTCAGCTCTGGACATAGCTGGGCAGTCTTCACCTGCTGCAACTGGACAGTGTCCTCATGGGCAGTGCTGACCAGTCTGGTGTGGCCAGCATCTCCCTGGCACATCCGTGTCAGACCTCCTTGAGAATAGTGTCCAGTCTATGCTTGGCCCACTGCCTTCTGCCAGCCCAGGCTCCACCCCTGGGGAAGAGGGCACCAGATCTGTGCTGGGCACAGATAACATCACCCAAGTTTTCAGACATCCCTGGGGACCCAGGTCCAAGCTGCTGCAAAGAGCTGGCCCGCTGCTCTGGATGGGCACCCACGCAAACACGGCGCCACATGGCTTCCTTTCAGGAACGTCCTGTGTTTGATTCACAAAAGGCTGTAGAGCTAGGCATGGCATCCGGCCTGTGTTCCCAGAGAAGCGCAGGCTGGCCTGCACTGGAGCACGCTCAGCACCTCTCCTGGCACTGTAGCTGCCCTCGCCCGAGGAAAGGCCATGCTTCCCTGCCGGACACTGGCATTTTAGGTATTGGCGTGTGTTCACAGTTTCCAGCAGAAGGAAGGGGGCTGTACCTTTTCTGCCATGTGTCCGACAGGGAAGGCCTGTTGCTTCTTTTCTCCTGCCTCTCGCAAGCCAAGTACGTGGTTGCCCTGTAACCTGTATCTGTCTGACCTAAAGAGATGCTTGATCTTGACTCTCATGTGGGACTGGACAGCTCTAGGATGCAGCAGTGGACAACCGTAGCCTGGCGTGGGATTCTGGGCTGGGCTGGGTGGCCACTGCCTAGGCACCTCTCCAGTTTGCCTGCTCACTGCCAGCCCAGGGCACCACTAACCCACACCCTGGTCATGGCCAGACCAGCTGTGCTCCTTTGTGGCCTCCCTGTCTGGCCTGTGTCACTCCCGGGCCAGGCAAGGCCACCAACTCACAGCCTGAGAAGAGGCTGCCCGAGGGTCACTGCTTCCCGTCAACAGCCTGTTGAGCCCTCAGGCGTCTGCCTGGGAATCCCTCGTTCAGCCAGCCTGGCCCTGAGCCGGCTGGCAAGACCAAAAAGAGGCTGGACTCTGAAGCTTTGTCCCGTGGGGACTCCCATCCTTGGCCACCCTCGGGGCTCCCGCCCTGCTCTGTCGCTGGCCTGGTCAGTGGCCTTTCCAAGGAAGACCTGCTCCCAACTCTGTGCGGCCTCCCTCCCTTTCTCTCTCTGTTGCTTTTTGCATCACTGGGACTAGAGCCCGAGCTGTACACTGCTGAGACACGTACTCACCAGCAGGCCACACCCCAGTATGCTATGCTTTTAAAATTAATGACACATTTTTAGTTTTTATTCTCTGAGGAAGTTGTAGATGGTCTAAGTGTTGAACAGTGACAAGTGTCCCTGACCTGTGCCCGCACCCTCCACTCCACACCTGGAGGCTGGATACACACAGATGCCCCCCAGTGTCTTCTCCTACAAACCACAGCAAAGGACACAGACCTCCAACCATGCTGTCCTTCAACAGATTCACCTGTGTCCCCGAGCAGGAGAAGCACCTTTTGCAGGATATCTGGCATGGGTGAAGACCTGTACTGGAGTCTGAGTATGTTGGTGATGGGGGAGGGGAAGAAGGAACACGCTTGTGGGTGTGGGGGGATCTGCTGCCCAAAAGTGCTGAGGGCTGAGCCTGCAGGGCTCCAAGGTTGGGCAACATTGTCAAGGCATGAACTCTTCTTGCCTTGGAACAGCTGGAGGCCATGAGCTGCCCACAGCCCAATGGAGAGGCTTCCACCTTCCTGCCCAGAGAACCAGGGCAGGCTGGGGCAGCCAGAGCTGAGGGTGGAGATATGGCAAAACCCTGCCACTCTGGGCAGGGCCGGGATACTGGGCATGTGCTCCTGTTAGAGGAACAGGACCAGCCTGAGCAAAAGCAGCATACATTCACGATGGCTTGTGTGTTGGGAGGGCCCAAGGCACAAGCTGGCGGGTGAGGCCTGGCAGGCACTGGTGGTCATGGGGCTGGTCTTGTGCATCTTCCTGGCTGGGCCATGGGGCATCCGGACAGCTGGCTGATCCAGGAGAGGAGTTGGCTGGGGCTGGCTAAGTAGAGCATGTAGTCTTAAAGCTGCTTAAAGCTCTGGCCACTGTTATCCAGGCTGCACACCGAGCTGGCCCCACAGCCAGAGTTTGGACACTCTGTTTCCAAACTTCCCACATCTCAGGCGGCACCCTATCAGCCCAGCAACCACCTGTCACCAGACCCTGGGCCCTGCCTGGGCCGTGCTCTGGGGTCTGGGCCAGGCTCTGGGGTGTGGGCCAGGCTCTGGGGTCTGGGCCACACTCTCGGGTCTGGGCCGCACTCTCGGGTCTGGGCCACGCTCTCGGGAGCCACCAGGCTGCGGCTGTCTCGTGTGGCCTACTTGGACAGATGACTGGAGGTGCATGAGGGAGAACTTATGAAATATTAATGGGTGACTATAATGAATCGGCCACAGAGGATCGTGTTCCATGCCAACTGTGCTCGGGCTGCTCACTGTGCCAGAGGCTTAAGGGCTTCGCGCACTGTGCTATTTATTTCCGTGGTGCCCAGGGAAGGGTGGCGCTGGCCGAGGCACTGAGAAACCAGCACAGTCGGCCCTACAAGACTGGAAGCCCCCAGAGAGGCCCCCACAGGCCAACACTAGCCCGGCCATGCCTGTGTGTGTGCAAGCAAGGGCCGACCTCCTGAAGGCAACCTCATTTGCGAGGCTCCTCCTGTTACCCGGGTCCCCCATAAGGCATAGAGATGGGTACCCACCTTATGGAAGCACAGATGCAAGAGCCCTGGTCCTTGTACCAGAGGAGCCGCAGATGGCACAGAGGTCCTCATGAAGAGAGCCCAGTCAGGCCGAATCGCAAAGCCCTGCAGAGGCCTGGGACTACCTCGGACATCAGCAGATACTGGATCAGCACCAACTTGCAGGACAGTCATCACTAATGAAGCTGCTGTGCTCCGTGCTGCACACCTGCAGCCCCAAACTCTGCAGGCTGAGGCAGGAGGACGAGAGCTTGAGGCCAGTTTAGGCAACTGAGTGGGAGCCCTGACTCAAAAAAGCCAAAAAGGAAAAAAACTGGAAAAAACAAATAAAAACCCTTGCAAATTAAAAAAGTAACAGTATATCTTGTTTCAGAACAAAAGGCAGTAGGGTACTATTAAAAGGAGTGTGGAGCTGGGCATGGCAGCTCACACCTCTAATCCAGCACTCAGGGGACAGAAGCAGGAGGATCGCTGTGAGTTCAAGTCTTGCCTGTGCTACATAGTGAGTTCAGGACCAGCCTGAACTACAAAGTGAGACCCTGCCTCAAAAAGCTAAAAAAAATCAATAATAATAATAATAAAATAATAAAAATAATAATAAAAGGAATGTGGACAACATTGAAATCCCCTCTTACTCCAGAAATAATGGCTGACATCAAGAAATTGAATAATAACAGATGCCGGAGAGGCTGTGGGGGAAACAGGAACACTTCTACGTTGCTGGTGGGAGTAAAACTCATACAACCACTGTAGAAATTGGCATGAAGCCTCCACACATCACATCACTAAAACTAGAAATGCACTTGACACAGCTCCTCCCTTTCTGGGCATCTTCCCAAGCGTTAAAGACGTCATAGCACAGCGACCCACGCATACTCACGGTTATTGGAGCACAACTCACAACAGCTACTTCTTAGAAGTGGCCCACATGTCCATCAAGAGATGAATGGATAAAGGGCATGTGGCATCTACACACTGTGGAGCACGATTCTGCCATAAAGAAAGATAAACTGGAGTCGTGTAGGAAAACGCATGCACCTCAAGGCCACACTGTGGGGTGAAAAGAAATCAGATGCACAAGTTTAAAGAAATATTGCACCATACACGAGAAACCCAAAGGCAAAATAAAAGATAGATAATGTAAAGTAGGGAGAGAGACCTTTTGCAAAAGGAAGGGCATCTAGAGATGGAGGGAGAGGAGCAGGGGAGGGGAGGGGTAAAAAGCTGTGCTTTCCATGGGCGCCAGCTCCACGCAGGGCATGTCAACATTATGCACAGCAGACATGGACTAGTGCAAAATACAAGTAGGCAAGGGGTGAGTTACAAAAATAAAATAAAAGGAACACCATTCCTGAGGCAATGAGACTACTAAAATCCTCCTGGCTTCTTAGGGTTCCAGCTGAGCCCCAGGAGCCGCCTGGTGCTATGGTGATACTCGAACCTGAGGCCACATGACCACAGAAAGTGTGTGCATTTCCACCACAGCTGCTGGGCAGCACCAAGTGGACAGTTGCATACATGGGGGCAGTGTGTGTCCCAGAGACACCCTGTGGGCATCCATGCCCTGCTGATCAGGGCAGGGAGCGCCCTGTCAGTGTGTCATCCTCCTGAAGTGACACTGCCCGGAACACAGCGGAGATGGATGTGTCTCCCAGGACGTTGGGCTCTGCATTCTTTCTTGGACCCTGCTGTGGCCAAGCACAGCTCATGTAGGGGTCGGGACACTCCCTCAGGACACCGTGGTCCTTGGCCCCTTGGCCCAAGGGAAACCTGCCATGTGCTAAGCTGTCCCTGGGCCAACAGAGAGCTGGGCAGACTCCCTGTCCAGACCCCGGGCTGGGAAGGGACACGGCCAGAAGAACTGCACTGTGACCGTGTGCAGCCTGGGCAGGAAGAGCCCTGCACCATGACCCCAGCCCTGTGAGGCTCAGTCACACAACAGAGGCTGGGGCAATGGTGCAACAGGGCAATGGCAATGGGCCACCTCACAATATGGGGGTAGGAACAGGAGATGGTGGTGATGATGAGGTGTGAGAAGGGGGATCCACACAACACCCGAGACAGTGCAGCCCTGAGGTCAATGCAGGGACAGGGGAGAGGTGGGGATGGGGTGCACACCACTCCCCTGAAAGGCTGGTCCCTGGGCAAGGCTGCCAGGGAGCTGGGGTGGAGTGGAGTGTGCCCGATCCCGAGCTTGACTGCTCAGTGCATCCCAGAGTAGGGAAGCTGCATCTGAGCCACCAATAGTCCTAGGGACAGTGGGTCTCAGGAACTGGCGGCACACTCCGGAGCCAGGAGGATTTCTGGGAGCACAACCTGGAGTGATGCCTCCCCCCTCCAGTGGACAGGGGGCATGATGCCTGCAGGGAAGTGTGGGAAAGAACAAGGTGGCTGGGCAGAGGCTGCAGGGTAGAGTCAAGAGGCTGCACAAGGCCACACAGGCATGCACTGCAGGCCACAGTGAAGGCCCTACCATGCCGACAGGAAAGGCCCTCCAACAGCATTTCTCAGCCATGACCTGGCAGGACAGGCTGAAGCTCAGAGTTCTGCCCAACCAAGGGGCTGCTGCCAAAACAAGTGCTTGGGAATTCTATAAAAGCTCAAATTGGTGGCACATGCCAGTAATCCCAGCACTCAGGAGGATGAGGCAGGAGGATCCTTGTGAGACTAAAGACAGTCTAACTGGGCAACACAGTGAGATCTTGTCTCAGAAATGAAGAAATAAATAAATGAATACATAAAACAAAAGCAAACAAACAAGACAACCCCAGGGCTGTACTGCACATGCCCACATGGCAATTCTGTCTTCCAAATAAAAGCTGCTCCCATTGGCTTCCAAAATTTCTCATCCCGTTTTTGTCTTGTTTACCATTTTAGACCCATAAATCACCAGCAGTGTGCTTGAAGTGTTCTTCTGAATCAATATTAGCATAAATACTACACACGCTGAGTTGAAATTCACTTTCCAGAGAGAACTTCCGTGGCAAACAGTGAACACCTCTCAGTGGCTTTTAATTTTTTTTGAAGAATTTTTCCTGTTTTTTTCCAGTGTTTTTCTCTTTTCCCTTTTTGATCCCTGTACAACTTCACTCTGACCACATTTCTTTTCCCAAATTCTTTTGTAATTGAATACTATATTTTCAGTTGGTACTAAAAAGACTGAAAATTACCTCGACTAGGAAACTCGGAGACCATTGCTTGCCAGCCAGGCTGGCGCCTGGCACATTCTGCAGAGAGCGGAGTCCTGCCCTGCGGGTCACCATGTGCCCTGAAGGGGACGGAGGGCGCAGGTCAGGAGCAGCTGCCAGCACTCAGCATCTGGAAATACAGGGGGCCCCTGAGGCGTAGGGGAACCAGGCCTCAGCCCAGGCACTTTTGGGCTGGAACCTTGGGCAGAGCGTTCCACAGCAGGCGCATGGTGCCCATCTTCTGGTTGCTCCCGCCCAGGGTACGGAAACCCCACAGGACCTCAAAGACATTTTAACGTAGACTTTTCCTCACCCACACAGTGATGGGAATCTGTTTCTGGAGTTACTCTGTTTAGGTCGTGGGCGCCTGGAGACCACAGCTGGCTTGGAGGAAGCTGAGTCCTGGCTAAGGGTGGCCAGTCCATCAGGCTGGGACTCGGAAAATGTCGAAGGTATTCCGCAGAAACATCTCAGATGTTAACCACCAGCTCTCTCTCATTGGCCTAAGAAGCATAATCTTTAGCAAAGACACAAAAACAACTCTAAAATTCTATTTTATTGGGCTTCCCTGAGAATGTAATTATGCAATCACAAAATGGAAGTGGCTTTCTGCTCCAGCTGCTGGCTTCCCAGTCCTGGCCACCATAAGCTGGATTTGCAGTTTACAAACCCAACATGAGGGTCCAAGATGCACTCCAGCTATGTTCCCCACTCCAATCTCGACATGCATAAACGTCTGCTATTTTAAGAACAATTTTGAACATACTCATTTTGGTTTCAAATTTTAAATGATTGATCTTTAAGTCTTGCAGTATTGAATTCTATCTTTCAGCAACATCCTGAACCCCCCTGTGAGCCTTGGAGATGCTTGCCTCTCTGTCCCTGTATGCTCAGGCCCTTCTGCGTTCTTGCCTCTCCCTCCTGCAAGCCACTATTTCTTGTGTTGTCATTTTTAAGCATCTTCTAGCCCCCGGGCACAGAGAGGAGGAACCTGTGTTTTCCATCTGTGCCAGCTCCAAGCCATCACTGGCACTGTGACTTCCCTTTTGCAGAAGTGCAATGCTGTCGTCTTCAGCAGGTCCTGGCCACCTGCTCCAGTCCTGGTCCTGCAGTAAAATAGATCCAAACTACATGCTGGTGTGTTTGACCACATTTTAAACTTCATTTCTTAGCTCCTGAGTGTAATCAGACACTGGAACGATATCCTCTGGGCTTTTACCTGGTACAGACCTTTGTCAGTTGCCTTCTGCCATGTGACAGTTCAGCTGGGTATAAAACTGATGTTTGGGTAGAGGATTTAGCTCAGTGGTTCCGACGGCTGCCTTGCAAGCGCAAGGTCCTGGGTTTGATCCCTGGTACCACATTCAACAATGTTGGGTATGGTGACTTATGCCCACTAGCAATCAGAACCACATACCATATTGTCAGGTGTGGTAGCTCACACCTATAATCCCAGCACTTGGGAGGCAGAGGCAGGAAAATTGTTGAGTTTGAGGCTGAGTTCATGAGCAGCCTGAACTACAAAGCAGACTCTGTCTCAAAAACTTGGGAAAAAAAAAAACTGATGCTTATACCAGGTGTGGTGATGCACACCTATATTTCAGCACTTTGGCAGGCTAAGATAGGAGGATCCCAAGTTCAATCCTGGGCAACTTGGCAACTTTGCAAGACCCTGTCTCAAAATAAGAAATTAAAAAGGGGAACTAAAAGTATAGCTCAATAGGAAGATGCCAGGTTCACTTCCCAGTATTGCTACATAAGTAAGTAATTAAATACCTGATATTCACAGCACCTTCTGCTGAAGATCTTCCAATCCTCTAGTGTCAATCCTTACACAAAGAAATGTGAGCCAGACGTGTACCCTGCTCTATAACAGCTTCTCATTCTTGCTAAGCAGTTGAACAAAAGTTGACTATTTTAATGAAGGAAAGCCCGGGAGATTTCCCGTGTATCATATGCTGACAGTTCTGTGGCGTGTCCAGTCTGCTGAAAGCCATGGTAACCAGGAGCTTGTCGTCATCTGCGCTCCATGCCTGCTCTGTTCCCTGGGGAATCTTCCCTCCTGGGGCTCCAGGTGCGGAAGCTCCGCTCTGCCTTCCAGTGGGAGCAGCTTTTCCTCTCAGGCTTCGTGAAGAAAGCTGTCAGGGAGGATCCGGGCCCAGGGGACAGGCTTTGCACCTCCAGGTCCCATTCTGGTTCTTGTCCCACGGCTCTCGTGTGACATGAACCCTGCTCTCCCTGGACCCTCAGTTGATGCTGTTTTGTTTCCATCTTTATGTGTATTTATGGGCACTGAAATGTACAGTTCTTACCTCTAAAAATGTTTAAATAGACCTCATTTCTTAAGCCAGGTTACAAACTGGACATCTTACGGACTTAGTCTCTGTCTCAAAATTAAAAAAAACAGGCAGAGGATGGAGCTTGGTGAAGGAAAGATGAAATCCTTGGAGGGACTGAGCAGCCTCCCTATTTCACACTGGACACAGCCCTGCGCTCTGTGTAGATGGGCAGCCAGGTGGTGAGGTGCCAGTGACACCAGAACACAGCTGCTCCCCACGTCTGGCTCCGACTATGCTAAGTGAGGGGTTTCTCTTTTAAAAGCCCATTTTAGAGGAGACTTACAGGTTCCATCACCGTGTGATGCTTCCCCTGCCCGCTCCCACACACCTCCCACAGCATTCCGTGTCCCCCGCGCTGTCCACTGTGCAGATCAGGACCGGGTATGCATCTGCTGGGTCTCAGGCAGCCAGCACCCTGAGGACAGCCAGGGCTCACACAGTGGCATGATGGAAAACGGGTTCTCGTCCAGGGCATGCACATTGGGCATGGCAGAAATCCTGTGGTGCCCACGGTGGTTCTGCAGGAAAACTGCAGTGGACATTGGCCCCATCCATCACATGGATTGCCCCTGAACTGGCTGGACCCTGCAGGCTAGCAGAGCGTCTTGGGGAGGCTGAGGCATGCTCCCCTCACCGCCTCCTCCAGCCTTCCAGAGCCACTGCATTTACCATGTGCCCACGTGGACACCTTCAATTGAGGAGCTGTTCAGACACAAAAGCAGCAGACCATCCGAGCGACAACGTGCAGCCCAGTGGTCTCTGGACTGGGCCACCATTGCTTCCCCTGGTGGAAATCTTCCTGTAGTCAAATTTTTTAACTGCTCAGAGCTCCTGGGCTTTTGTCACTGTTTAAAACGGCTTTTTCCCATTCTGAAATTTCAAAGAATGTTCCAATCTTCAGAAAATGCTTTTAAGATTTTATTTTTAACTGAGATGCTGGAGCAGCTGGCATCTGTGCGGGGTGTGGGGTGAGCGCGTCCCGCTGCTCTTTTCGGGTGACTTCCCTGGCGTCTCCATGGGTCCCTTCCGATCCCTCCTCGTACCCACCACCTGCCAGTCCTGCATTCAGGCTGTGCAGCTTTGATCGGTGCCTTCCAGGGAGTCCCAGCACTCTGTTTTCAGAGCCTCTGGCCGCTGCCCACCTGGGTCCTGATCTCCCACCAGCTCCTGCCTTTGCCTCCACCTGCCCCGTCTGCTGGGGACCAGGCACTTGGTTCCTCAGTTCCCTGATAACAGAGTCTGCTGCTCTGTTTCCTCTTGCCGCTTATGGATGTCTTCCAGGGAGAAGGAGGCGCCGAGTGGCCAGGCAGCGGCATCCAGTGACCAAAGGGCAGAGACCCACCTGCGGGTTGGGTCAGGCTGGGCAGAACTGTGCCTCCAGACCACTAGCAGCTGCAGCCCTTCATGTGGAGGACGTGGAACAGCTACCCTGTGTGGTCAAGGCTTCGTGTCCCCATGTGGCCACACCAGGAGCCCGTGGCCTGCACAGTGCCAGCTCTGGTGCAGATGTGGTGGCTGGTGAATCCTCATCTAGCCCCTCACTCTGCCCCACTCAGGGCTCTATGAGCTCCTGGGGCCCATGTGCTCTTCCCTCAGAACCTCAGTTGGAGAGGAGCTATGTCCCCCGGGCAATGACGACCCAAGCCAGGCTGTGATCCCTCCCCACACAGCTCCTCCAGAGCGGGGCACCTGCATCTTGGGCAAGACAGACATCACCAGGCACAAGGTGGATGCCTCCTCTGAGCTGGAGTCAAGCCCGTGGAAGAAGAGAGGAGATGGGTATCCTGGCTGAGCGTGTGCTGCAAGGTGACCTGTGATCTCCCACATCCAGGCTGTGGCACCATCCAGTCGGTGCCTGGCTTGCCACAACTTGCTTGGGCAAGTCCTGCTTGTTGCTCCTGCAGTGCCTGCTGCGTTTCTTCTTTCTGAGAGACAGAAGGAGGTCCTCATCCAGGCTTCTTGGGTCCAGATCACACAGTAGGGAAAGTGCTCCTCTGTGCCCAGAGGTGCTACCCTCTGGGGCTCTGCCTCCCCAGCCACGGGGCGGGCAGCTGCACCCGGCCAAGCCGTCACAGGTCTCTGCTATGTGTCTGGTGCTGGGCCCTCTCCAGACCAGAGCCTTCCTCTCCCCTCACATTTTTGCTCCGTGCTAAGCACCTGCCCACCTGACCTGTCCTGATCCACTGTCAAGCTCAGGCTGCTTGGCTGGGTGTAAGAATGTCAGTTCCAAGCTGTGGGTCCCAGGTAATGGAGGCCACTGCACAGACTTCTGTCACTGTGCTGCTGCTCAGAAGACAGAGCACAAGTCTTGCTGCTCACAGCGTCTTCCTTCTGCCAGCTTTTAGGGCCCCTTGAGTAGACAATTTCAGATAAAGAGCAGCCAACAGGGCGGGAGGCGAGCACTGCCTGGTCCTGCTCCCACCGTGGCTCCTTCAGGCTGACGCTCATCCTTCAGCCCTTGGGATTTTCTTCTGCTGCTTCTCTTGGTGATGTTTGTCCCCTGCTAATTTAGTGCCTTGTCCTGAGCCCCTGGCTTTAGCCTCCTGCATTCAGGAAATTGTTCCTCCACCTCTGCCTTCCCCTGAGTCTCACGCTGAGATGCGTTTCCAGTGCCAGATCTTGCTCCGCTGGAAGTGCCCTGCTCTTTTGAGGCAGGCACAGTCCTACCTGGACCTCTTCAAAGGGCCTCTGCAGGACTCTCAGGTTCTCCCAGCTCTGAAGGATCCATGTCCATCAAGACTTGGTTCCCAGGCCTGTGTGCTGCCTGAGAGGCCACTGGGGTCAGTGCAGGCCAGAGCTGGGTTCCAGTTTTCTCCTGGCCACTGAGTGGCCTCGAACCAAATCCCCGCCCTGCTGGACACCAGTTTGATCCATGAGCCCAGAAGGGGCTGGCTCCTTGGCTTCTGCAGCCACCGTGGAATGCACAGGCAGGCAGTCTAGAAACCACAGAATGCATGCAGTCCCCAGCTCCAAGGCTACAGCCAGCACAGCCTCAGCTCAGCACTGGCCACCTCTCCCCAGGGCTCTGGAGAACCCCAATGTTGGCTCCTGTGCAGGCAGGGCAGGGCTGTCCTACCACAATGGACGGACATGGCCTGGCAGAGCCCTCAAGTCAAGCTGACTGCGCCTCCTTTCTTGCTGTTTCCCAAAGTTCTGAAGCTTTGACTTGAGAGAGCAGACAACGAGCGCGTGGGACCTTGGGGAAGAGTCTTCCTGTCTAGACATGCATGACCCACCGCTCAGAGGAGAGGAGCCACTACCCCATCATTGTTGGGGCCACAGTGGTACTTCGCAACATCCTGTCCAGCACTGAGTCTGGCGTCCCCAGGCTGCACTGTCCCATTGCTGTCTCCTCTGACCCTCTGCCATCCTCCCACCTCCGCTCCAAGGGTCTCCAAATCCCACATCTTCCTGACCTCCTGCCCAGGCCCCCTGGACTGGCTGGCCACCACTGGATCCTGCTAGCCTCCTCACCCAGGCTCTGAGCAGGTGGGACCCTCCAGGTCCCTCCCACTGTGGCGTCATGGCCTGTGTACACCCTCCATCTTTCAGCATGCTCAGCACCCTTTCTCCTTCTGTCACCAGCAGCATCAGGGTACCCCAGGTCTCAGCCAGGCCACGCACAAGGCCATGCACAGGGCACCCAGGCCAGCCTTTCCTGGGTACTGGGCCTTGCAAGTGGTGGCAAGGAACAGAATCCTGGGTGCCTGCACCCAGGTAGCCTGGGCTACCACATTCATTCCGCATGATAGCCAGGCTCACGCAGCACCTGGACCACAGACTCAGAGACCCCTGCCAGCTCCACTCCTGGGCTGGGCCACAAACCATACACGTGTGCTAGGAGGAGTAGAGCTGCCCGGGCACCACAGCTGCGTCCCTACCTCCTCGCTGCTGCTCCTCCTCAGAGGCCGTCTGCCCCTGTGACCACCAGGCCCCCTGGACATCTCTCTCACAAACACACACACATACGCACACACATGTGTGTGCATGCACATGTGCACACACCCTGAGCACTAGGGCCCAGAGCCCAGCCCGGCCCGCCTGTGAGAGCAGCTTCCCACCTCAAAGCCCAGCTTCTCCTCCTGGCCAGGAGGGGGTAAAACTGCCCCATGGACACAGAGCAGGGCAGCTGCCATTTCCTGGGACCACCACCCTGGCTGTCAGACAAGAGGGCTCTATGGCTGGTAGAGGGTTAGGGGGCACAGCTCTGTCTTGAAGTCAGCTTCTCTTAAAAACCCAAACACAGTCAAACACCACATTCCTAGAGTTAAAAATAAGTGCGGAGCCCGACATTTCCTCAGCCAAGCGTCCGGCCAATGCTGGCTGGGTGTCCCCTAGCATGCAGCTTGGCCCACAGAGCCTCTCAGCCCAGACAGCTGCCTGTCCATCAAGCCTGGAGACCTGTCCTCAGACACATGTGGTGCCAGGGGGACCTCTGAAGCCTGGGACTGATCCCTAGCCTGTAGGTCCCCACACATCCAACAAACAGGGCCCTGCTGGTGATGGGCCTGTGACCTCCCAGGGGCAGCGGAGACACCAGGCAGGAGCTACAGCCGTGCTGGAAACCAGTGCTGCAAGAAGGCATGGGGAGCACACGGCAAATTCCAGGGTGGCCGGGAGCTGAGAGCTAGGTTGGGGATAGCTGGGCATCACCTGGGGCCTAGGGTACCCCAGGTGATGCCCACATCTGCAGATGGGAAGGAACCAGGGCAGAATGGACCCCAAACTCTGAAGGAAGGGACAGAAAGGGTCAGATCGTGACAAAATGGATTTCTATCTACAAGGATTCAAGTGAAGAGCAAACCCGAAGCTCGCGGCAGAGTGTGGGTCTGGCCTACTGGTTGCCCCAGCCAGGGCTCCAGCCATGGAGACTCCAGAGCTCCAAAGGACAAGGGAGACATCTGAAGGTTTCCCATGGGGTGTGGTGCCAGCTTTCTGTGGTGGTGCAGCACGCTGCCTGGCCTTGGTGATGGCAGCCTCCCTCTCTCGCGATAGTGGGGACTCTGAGCCACTTGGTCCCCAGGAGTAAGGCCCTCCATCCAGGCACCCAGTCTCCAGACCCCGGAGTCCTGCTCCCCACTCTATCTGCTGGGGCCAGCCTAACTCCAGCTGCTGTCGCAGAAGGACAAAGGGAAGTGGAGAGGCCCTATTAGGTTTCCCCAGTGCCAGAGGCTGAGGGGCTGAGCCCAATGAGACCTCAGCTTCTGCACGCTTCCTTCAACTCCTGTTGCAGGCAGGCCCCTCCTTCCAAATGCTGCTGGCAAAGAGGGACCAGCCTGTGGATACCCAGGGCACCTTGTGACTGGGACAAAGAGGTCAACACCGTGTAGGACATGGTGGCTCTGCCCTCCGTGCCCTCTGGCCCTGTCAGCCCTGTCCTGGCCTCTGTCTGCCCCTGCGCTCAGAAAAGGCAGCACATCTGCTGCTACCACCTCCCTGTGAGCTGGCTGAGATAACGGCTCCCGCCGGCAGGCAGCAGAGGGCTCGTCCTTGGAGCGCCTCACTCCTGCTATAAATACACACTGAGTCAGAAATCAGCCGCTTCCCGCCGGCAGCCGGCCCTTCCCGGCTCTGCGCCTGGGTCCAGGCCTTCCCCGGCCACTGTGACCTACTTTCCCGGCTGAGCAATGGTGAGGGGGAAATAGTCAGTAACAGGCAGCCCTGCTTGTCTGCCTGTGGCAGGGGGAGGATGACTAAGGCTCTAAGAACCAGGTAGGGTCCAGGGGGAGTAGAGGCCAGTGCCCCACCCCCATAGGCTGAGCCCAGGATGGTGAGCAGAGGCCGGGCACCTCCAGCCCTGTGTGTCTAGTCCGGGGTCCTCCCTGTTCCTTCAGAGCTCTGGCTCCTGGCCCCTGACCTCTGAGACCCCCAACCTTCCTGGGGCCACATCTTGGGGGGCTGGGGCAGCTATGTCCCTCGGGCACACTGCCCACCCAGATCTTGACAATCTGCTGAGAATGTGTGTGACACGGAGACAGTCTGCGGTGCACTGGAGCAGTACCATGCTGTCATGCCAATGCACCCAGCACAGGGGGCAGGAATAGGACCTGCAAATGCCAGCTTCTCACATGCCCAGGGGTCCCTGCTTATACAGGGAGGGCTCCTGCTCATGCCCTCCCCGACCCACCTCTGCTCAGTCCCCCCGCCACCAGGCCATGCCTGCCAGTCTCTGCTTCAGGGCCGTTCCTGCTGTCTTCAGATGGTAGTCAAGCAGTGCAGGGCCTGCTGAGTGTGCACAAGTGGACATGAGTGCAGAGGAGCCTTTGGGGACCTGTGTCAGGGTCTCTGAAACCAACAGGTCAGAAGAAGGTTTTGCAGCCCCGTTTGGTGGTGCATGACTACAATCCAGCACTCTGGGAGGCTGAGGCAGGAAGATCAAAGGCTCCAGTCTAGCCTGGGTGTCTTAGTGACTTAGCAAGACTCTGTTTTAAAATAAAAAAAAGGGCTGAAGATGCAAAGGCTTTGGGCTCAACCCTTGGACAAAGACGAAGGGGCAGGGATACCTTGCAGCCCGGATCTCACTGTGCACAGAGTAGAGCCTACTGCCACCTCAGGTGTCGCCCTCTCTCTCCTAGCCTCGGGTCGCTGGGTTCTCAGGGTGGCCCTATGGAACGAACACGAGGGGTCACTCTCGTGTGTCCCTCCAGAACACGTGATCATAGGCATGGCAGGGCTGTCCCTGAGTATACACTCTAGGGGGACTGAGGAGGACTCCTGCACCTGGCTGTCCAGCGAGGCGCTGAGCTGATGTGCACAAAGGTACCCAGCAGCATCCAGGGCTTCAGCCAGCCCCATTGCTCATCCTCCATGTAAAGGCAGCTCATTGGGGGTAACTGAGGTACAGAGACCTACGTCTCAGAGGGCAGAGAGCTGTGGTGCTGTCCCCACCCAGGGCTCTGCTCGGGCAGCCCAGTGCGAAGCACCCACGCCAGGCTCTCCTGCACTCCAGGGAGATAAGTGAACCCAGGAGATGAAGCCTGGGTCATCCCTGCGGTGTCCTTGCCCCTCCAAGGTGGGGTAGCCTCCCACCCCCTGCTTGGTCCTGGCATCACCAAGAAAGAACAAGGCATCTGGTCAACTGCAGGTCTCCGGAGAAGCTGTGGAGGCTCTGCGGGCCAATCAGAAGAGGGCACCTGGGCCAAGCACAGGGAGGGGATGGAGCTCACAGGCTCTTTCCTGCCTACTCTCAGAGTTCTGCAACAGGGGTCTAGAGGAGTAGACAGAGGCACTGAACCAGGCTGAGTGTGACTTAAGAGCCACTGAAGTGACACCATCAGCTTCCACGTGAGTCGATATTCACTTTACACAAGGTACCTAGGTTCCAGCCACCAGATGTAAGTCCCTCGAAGGCCACCTTCAGCCTCAGGCACAGCACAACCCTGGGCGGCATGTTCTCCACGTGGGCTGCTTCTTTGCAGAGGCGCTGGTGTTTGGAGCCGCCTAATGAGCCTCACTTGCTGCCCTCCTGTCTGTCCAGCCAGTTCCCCCAGGCGCATGGGCAGCAGATGTTGTCTGAGGGGCCCTGAGTTTGTTGTCTGTAGGCTGCACCGACTGGAACTCTCACAGCATGATGTGGGCCCTGGGCCTCCTGGGTGGCTGAGGCTGGGGTGCCAGAACCTCCTGCCAAGACACAGCTGGCGTTGCAGGTGGATGATGCTGTCTCCAGCTTCTTTTCCTTGAGCAGGACCACGGCTCCTGCTCCCTGCGGCATCCACAGACCCCAGCCAAGCATTCCCGGATTCTGCAGAGCAATGCTGGCCTGACCGTGACCATGGTTGTGCCAGAGGATCATGGCTGTTTTACACTTGGAGAACTACAAGCTGGGGAGCTGGTCTTGAGAGGCTATGAGTCTGTGTGCCCTGCAGCTGGCCTGCTCACCCCACTGGCCCAGGATGGGCCAGGAAAAGATGTGTCCATCGCATGCTAAGCGAGGGTCCTGACCCTTATCTGAAGCCCAAGAAAGCAATCAGGGCTCCTAGGAGACAGCACATTTCTTGGAAAACACCACAGCAAAGATGTGCTTGCTACTGCAGCCAGAATGATGGGAAATGTTCCTAGCCTGAAAAACAGAATGATGGGAAATGTTCCTACCCTGAAAAACATCTCACACACTTGGTCCTCTAGCTAAGAACTGTAGAGAAAGAAGACAACAGAGGAATGTCCAGATCTCTCCTGCCCAGAGATACTCAGGTAGCTATGATTACATTCCCCCTTCATTCTGAAAACAGGTGCCTTGCAGGTCTGTGTGTTCAAGCAGGATCCCTGTCTTCAAGTCACTCTCTGCTTCCTCTTGTATCAGTCAGTGCAGGCCAGCTGCACTGTGTAACAAGTAGCCTGAGATGCAGAATGGCTCCCTTCCCTTCAGGCCCCAGGCTGAGGTCATGGTCCTGGACCTCACTCCAGGGCCAGCTGTCAAGCAGGGCTCTGAGGAGCCTATGGCAGTCTCTCTTCTGCTTCTGGGCAGCAAGGACAAGATGGTATACCATGCTCCATGCTAGGCACACCTGGCTTCCTCTTCCCAGGGCCTAGGAGGGTGGCAGCTTGGGGCAACTTCCTGCCTCCTGGCCCTGGCCCTGCCCAGTGCAGGTAGGTGCAGCTCTGCCTCATGCCTGCTCTCCTGGGTCCCTCTGGTTGGCCATGCTGCCTGCCTCAGACCCTATGGGCCTCAAAGTCTCCGAAGGCACCAGGATGCTGGGTTGGCACAAGTTGTGGCCTTCAGTGAGAACATGTCTGCTACACACAGCGGGCCTAGGGAGGGTGAGGAGGCCAGTACAGCCTCCCTCAGAAGGCAATAAAAACAGAGCTGCAGTGGCATCTCTCCCCACACACACACCCAGCAAAGCTGACAGTGCAGACTAAAAATAACAGGTGTTTCTTCTGTAGGCACAGTGGCTCCTCCCTGCATGGTGCTGAGCCTCACCAAGCCTGCCCAGTCACTTCCCAGCCTTTGGCCCTGGTGGAATATGTGGCCCTCTCCACACACAGGGAAAGCCTACCCAGCAAAGGGTGGCCCCAAGGGTGACACCAGGACCCTGTTGGCTCCTGCCAGCCTGTCATAGGCCCTGCTCTGCCAGGACATGATGGGCACATGCTGTGGCCAACTTCGTTCTCTCACCCCTGGTTTGCCCCACAATGTCCTGGAGGAGTTCTGAGACCCCTCCCACTGTGTGGGGGCTGCTGCTCTCCTGGGGTCTGTGGTGCATCCTCCTGGTGAGGCTGGTGGTCAGAGCTTAGAGGCCTGCAGAGTGTGATACTGGGCCAGGCTGTGGCTTCCACAGAGACAGCACAATCCCCACCCCAGGGGATTATGACTGACCAGCTCAGTGTCGGCCCCCTGGCGGCCCTCTGCAGTCCAGGACCTCCAGCTGTGGCTGCAGCCAGTCCAGACAGCAGCAGTCCAGGGCTGCCTGCTCCTAGGTCCGGGCCCTGTTCCCTGTTCTCTCAGCCCTGCACAGTGGGGCTGGTGCATAGGCAACAGCATTGGAAGTTACTCTCAGGCACCCGCAGGGCCGAGCTGACCCTCATGTACCACTGCCCAGGCCGGGACCCTCCTTTCTCAGAGGTTTTCTGTGGCTTCGAGTCTTTTTCCCTTCCTGAGATGGTGCTCCCACCCACCCCTTCCAGAAAGTGCACATGACGGCCTAAATCCAAACAGTCCCAAACCCCATGTGCCAGAAGTGGCCAGACCATAGTTGTGAGACATGTGGTCTGGCCACTGACTGGTCTAGCAGAGTTCTGGGTGTGGATGATGGGTTACTAAAGGGGAGACCCAGCCTGGGTTGGTGCCACCAGTCACTAGGCTGGTAGCCTGGCAGAATAAAAGGGAAACAGGTAGGACTCTGGGCCTACATGCCATTGGCTGCGCCATGGCACCTGCACCAGAGGCAGCCTACCACGGCTCGAAGAAACCTCTGCACAGAGTGAGCTAAAATACTCTCCCTCCTTTCCCTGTGGGTGTCATGTTGAGTATTTTGTCTCAGCAACGAGAGTGACAAAGAGAGTGCCTCTGTGACCTGGCTTCTCGATGAGGGTGCAGCCTGGGGAACCTATGCTGGCCAGCAGGACTCTGCCCAGTCCACCCTGAAGCCAGTGCATGTACAGAGAGAAACAGAGGTCTCAGGGCACAGCTGCAAAGGCTCCATGGCACAGACAGGCTGCAGGTCTTGCTAGTCAGTCATTGTGCCCAGGCGAATGCACAGAAGGCCAGGCTGGTACAGAGGAAGCCCCTGCACACTGAGGCACACACACAGGTGCACAGGCACAGGCACACTTGGGAAGTCACAGTGACTGACCAGACAGGTAACCTTTACGCAGGCACCGCTGGGTGGGAGTCTGGAGGGTGCGCCACTGATGCCATCTGTCCCTGCTCTTGCCCACTCAGTGCCCACTCGGCCTTCCTTCCCAAGCTCATCATGGCCACGGGGACACAGGCCCTGTAGGGTGGACCCAGGGGGTAAGCTTGGGCCTCAAGTCCTAGGCCCCAAATTAGCCAATCAGGGCACCAGGCAGTCCTTAGGACCGTCCCCAAGTTGGGAAAATGGCCCCATACCTGCTAAGGTCTCATGACACCCACAAATGGGACCTGGGGCCCCCGTGCCCAGAATGCTCTGCTCAGCCCCATACTTGTGCCACAAGGGCCATGCCTGGTGCTGCAGGCTGGGAACCTGACACTCATGCTCCCAGGGACTGAGATGGAGGTAGGAGATAGGAAGTGGGGAAGAGCAGGTGCCAGGCACACTGCCAAGAGACCACGAGGGGAGTGTCCTCTTGGGCAAGTTGCTGGCATCTGTGTGCTGGTACCTTTCCAGGGGACTCACATGGGGAGCTAGGCTAGGCTGGGCCTACAGGCTGATCACAGCTCCTCCAGGCTGGGTTGAGAAGGAAGCCATGTCAAGGAGCTGGGGGCACAGCCTGGGAACCCAGGGGACACAGTCTGCAGGGGAGGGCTCAGGGACAGCAGACCTCACATGGCTGCCAGTCAGAGGGCACAGCCTCACCCCTCTCAGCCAGGCCTTAATGCACTCCTGTGTTGTCACAGCACCTGACACCACCACTTGGAGAAGAGCAGATGCCACATGGCTCACGGTTCAGGCAATGTAGTACATGGCTGGCTGGCTCCAAGACAGAGGTGGCACATGGAGGATCATGGTGAAAGCAAGATGGCAGACAGGAAGCAGAGCAGGGGATCAGCTCCAGGCAGAAGGGCAGGAACAGATGTCGTACTGCGGTCATGCCTGCATGGCCACCCAGACATGTCCAGGCCTACCTCCCTTAGTCCTCGGCCCAGAGTATGCCCAGTAGGTCCTGCAGCCTGAGTCCACGTAGTATGAATAGCAGTAGCTCTCAGGGTGCACGGGTGCTGCTGGGCGGCTCTGGGGCAGGCAGAAGCTCGCAGAGGCCCTGAACACAATTCCCCAGCGGGCTGGGATGACGCTTGCATTTTTCTAGGTGTGTATAGTGGAAACGAAACCAAAATATTATCACAAGGCTAAGTTTGTTTTACAGCTGCTGTGACAGATGAGGCAGTTGTTTGGGTTTTATGTAAACAGCCCCTCTGCCCTGAGCAGCTGTGGCTTCCGCTCACTGTCCTGAGCTGAGTGCCGCAGCTCTGGCCTCCCATGTGGCTGGCATCGGGGACCTTTCCACTGCAAGCTCACCCCAACAGCATCTCCAAATGGGAGGAGGACATGGGGGCAGAGCCCTGGTGAGGAAGGTGTGGCTCTGCCCAGGCAGGATGCCCACAGGTGCCCCTCCTGCCGCCAGCCACATTCAGGTTGTGAGACTCTGGCCCTGGGCTGCCTCCTGGGTCCTCACAGAAGCTGTGACCTGACACCCAACCCCCTTCAGTGGGCGCCCCAAGGCCTCACCCCTGAGCCCTCAAATCCTGAAAGCTTCAGGCTCAGGGGGCATCGGCCTGTCCACCATCCCTACATCAACAGGGTGCCTCCAGGGCACTGCACTGTCCCCATCCCTGTGTCCCTCAGCAGCACACATCCTGCCCAGTAGCAGCCACAAAAGGTCACAGAGCCTGGAATGGCATGTGCTGAGCTGACCACGGCTCAGGCGAGCTCCAGGGAAGATGTAGGCTGTCCTGCCAGTGGTGCCTGCCCAGCTCCTGCTACCCAGGGACCAGCTCTGCAGTGGAGTCCATCCCCACCTCCCCGGGGCACACAGAGGGCAGCACCTTGTCCTGGCTGCTCTCCCAGCCAGAGAGCACAGTGAGCTGCAGTCACCCGGCCCCGGGGCTGTGGCAGATCCAGGCCGCAGCCCCCTCTCCACAGCTCAGACCACTCAGCGCCTATGTCCCATCTCCAGACCACTGAGGCTCCCATGCCGGGCATGTGTGTTACATCTTCCCACGCTGCTCTGTCCTGCCCACCTCCCTCCTGCTTCCCCTTTCACAATCGGAATCCAGGTTGAGCACAGTGTGTCTCGGCTCTCAGGGAGAGCTCAGCTGCTGATAAGCCTGGGTGCCACTGTGTCACACAACATGCTTGCCGTGGGAACCACACATGTCCAGGGTGCCATGGAGCCAATGCCTGTAGATAGCAGTGACCGAGCTGTTGGTCCCTGGGATGAGGCTGGGGTGGGCATGGCTGTGTGGACTCCAGCTCCATGTGGCCTCATACAGTACGTGTCATTTGGTGACACGGACTCAGCAGCAGGCCCCGAGGGGTTGGGGTGGGGGCATCCAGCTGTGGACTGGGGAGCCTCAGGGTGGTGGCCGCAGATAGTACCTGATGGAAGGGTAGGCCTGGGGCAGCAGCCCAATTCTAGGGCACCAAGGGTCAGGCCATCCTGGAGTCCTGCTGGCCAGTGTGCCCTGTGCCGGGAGAGAAAGCAGGCCTAAGGACCCTGGGGAGCTCAGTGGGGCCCAGCCATCATGGGACCCGGGGTGACTCAAGGGCCATGTGCTGTTGTGGCCACCATGTTGCAGGCCAGGCCCAGCCAGATGGCCCGGACAGGCTCAGGGTTCCTTCCCCAGACACCTGGCTGCCACTCCCCAGGGCTCTGCCTTCAACCCAACCTAAGCTGAGACCCAATGCTCAGGAGCCTGCACCTCCCAGGCTGCAGGGCCAGCATAGTGGCCAGACTCCTGGAGCCAAGGGCAGGAGGCCCTGTGATGGGGCCTGAGTCCCTCCCCCCTCTGCAGGACACAGGATAGGTGGCTACTGGGGTGGGCTCTCCTCCATTGGCTTGGTGGTCTCCCTTGGACCTTGGAGTGTAAAGAACCCACCAGGGGTACATAGACATTGCTGGTGGCCCCAGAGAAAAGGTTTCAAGGGACAGGGTGACTTCCGCTCTCTCCTGCTACCTGCCCTCTGCTCTTCTCCCTCTTCCCACCTGGAACCTGATGGCTGTGCTCCTGCAGTGACGTCTGAGCATGAGGATGGTGGCAGGTGGCACGGGGGTGCTGAGGGCTGAGATCTCTCCAGAGGGAAGCCCCAGCACGCTGAGCTCACGCTGGCCTGCTCAGACAGGGCCCAGCGGGCAACCGAGAACATGGGATGGAGCCCCAGGTGACCCTGCCAGGAGACAGGTGGTTCTGGTGTAAGCGGGCGCCAGCCAGGCCGCTGGCAGGAGCAGGAAGGTTCCGATCCCTCCCTGGGAGCTTGGCAAAGACCTGGCCTGTGCCTGGATTTTCCAATTAATGTCATCAGGTAATTAGAATCTTCCCAGCCTAGGGGAGAAGGAAGGTAATTAATGCCATGCTGGAAATCCCAGGTGCCCAGCACAGAGAAAGCGGTTAGGCCTGGGACGAAGGCCCTGGTCAGCCCCCGAAAGTCCCGCTCAGCCCCCGAAGGTCCCATCATCATGACTGCCTAGGGGGGGCAGAGGTTCCTAGTGCACAAGACAGGGCATGTGGATCCACCAGTAGGTGTCTGTACATGAGTGCAAGGTGTCTCATCTGTGTGCCAACAATGCTGCATGAGTCTGCATGTTACATTTGAACGTGCACATATCTGTGTGCGAAGTGTAGTCAGTGCACCCATGTGTATGCATGTGTGTTATATCTGCACGTACCTGTGGGGGTGCAGGTGCATGCATGTGTGCACATGGGTGTGAATCTGTCCCAGCTGAGCATGGGGAGCAGTGTCCTGACAGATTCTGCCAGCCCTGGGTGCAGGGCCACCGGACCCTGCCTCATCAGCCCCGGGTCTGGCCCATGCTCATCATGTGGCTGCTGGCCCAGACCTGATAAGCAGCAGCTGAGCTGGTGGGGTCTGAGGAGGGCAAGGGTATGGGATAGGAGGGGCGCCACCCTCCCAACACACGTGCCTCAGTGTCCCCACCTGCTAGGAAGGGGTCATGTTGACTCCTGCGGTTCCAAGCTGGGGCTCCTGTGCAGGGCCCTGAACGCTGTCTTTTGGGTGGTACATGAAAGAGGGACAAAAGTGAACAAGGAGGCCTGCGGGTCTCTGTGTCCATGGCACTGGGAACAAACACTGGACTCAGAAACGGAAGTGACTGATTTTCTCTAAGAAGTATTCTACTGAAGACTTTACAGTACAGAGTATCTGATATTAAGACAGGTCTAACCACCACCAGCGCCAGCACAGTCCTATCTTCACTCAGACACCACAGAAGGAAAACCCAGCTGAGCAGGGGCTCAGGAGGGCATGAGGCCGTCTTCTGAGGAGTGGCCGCAGACCAGGCTCCTGCTATCTCATGGGCCAGCCAGCTCCCCAACATCCTGGAGGCTCAGGCTGATAGCAGTGCTCCGACACAGAACACAGGCAGCAGCTGAAGACACGCAGGCCTGGGCTTCCCTGCCCACACTGTGGGCCATGTCGGGAGCCGCATCCGCTGAGCCCTGGGTGGCAGCCAGCCTCCCGGCGTCTTGAAGTGATGTTATCGCTGCAGGAACATTCCAGAGGCAACACGCCTGGTGTTTGTTGAGCTCCTGGCTCCCGAGTGGCACAGAAGCCCATCAGCCGTGTCTGCCGGCCCTCCTGGGAGCCGTGTCTGTGCCTGTGTCTCACCCTGCCCCCAGGCCGCTCAGCCACAGGCCTCCCTTTGTGGGGACAGCAACATGCACTTCAGCCTTCACTCTGCTGGCTGCCCCAGCCCAGCAGCTCAGCAAGGAGCGTGCGGCCCACACGAGGCCAGGACCTGGGCCCTCACGGCAGGTCCCAGGGCCAGAGCTCAGAAGGTGGTATGGGCGAGGGCCACCTCTGCCCCAAGGGCACTGTGCGTCCCTTCTGCATGCCCATAGATGCCCCCATTACCTGTCACCTGCTGTGATGGCCAGGGGTCCATAGCCATCAGTGGGGAGACTGGATACCTAGAGGACAGTAGGGACATCCACGTGACCCTCGTGACACACGTACAGCCCACAGGCCCCACTGTGCTGCCCCATTCGCCCTCCCACTCTCATTCCCAACCCCCTTCAACCACAGCACCTCCTCTCGGGGACACAGGCAGAGGGTACCGCTCACAGGAACTTTCCATCTGGTGGGGAAATAGGCAAACGGTGGAACCCTGGGCACACAGCCGCTCGTGAAGGCATAGCAGGGTCTGCCAGAATGGGGAGCCCAGGTCTGAGGCCTGCCCCGCCCAGCCCTGCCCCTCCCTAACCCTGAAGCCTGCCTCCTATTGCCAGAGAAAAACCAGTTCTTCTCCCCAGCACCTTCTCTCCCCGACTATGCTTCATCTCCTCCCAGGCAAGCCAGGGGACCTGCCCAGCTCCGGAGAGATCACGTACACAACTCAGGGCCACCCAGCCCAAATGGGCTCCTGGACGCCACTAACACACACTGGGTCTTTAGGCTATGACTGTCCTGGTCAAGCAGCACCTGCCCCCACCCACCACAGAAACCACTGCACAGGCAGCACAAGCCTGGGAGGAGTAGAATCCTCAGCCTGAGCATCTGACATCTGCCTGTAGCAGCAGTGGCTGGGCCCACATGGCCGCTGGCAGAGGATAGCTGAGGTGAGGACCAGCTGTGGGGCACAGGCCCCAGGCTGTGGTAGCAGGCTGCCACTGAAACGCAGACCCTGGATGGCATGGGTAACCCAGGCTCCTGCTACTCAGGACTAAGGATTCCAGAAGGCCTGGCAGGGGATCGAGAGCGGAGCCCTACATCCAGTACTGGCACCAGTGGTATCTGGGGTGTCTATCAGTTTCCCATGCCTGTGACAAAATACCTGAGTCCAGCTGTGCTTCCAGGATGCCTTGGTCCCACGCTGAAGCAGGAATCGTGGCAGCGTGCAGCAGAGGTGGCTGCTCCCCACGGTGTCGAGGAAGCACAGGGGTCTGCAGCCCTCACAGTGCAGCCCAGGCAGCCTTCCTCGCACCAGCTCTCCCGCTACAGACTGCCCAGACACTTGGTGCTGCCTGCCGCCCTTCTGCGGAGCCATGTGGATATGGACAAGTCCAGCACACACAGTGCCCCAGGGGGCTTTTATCTGCCATTCACCCTTGAAATCAGAAAATGGACTAGACGCTTTGGGGCTTAAAGAGCATGAAAGCCACTCAACTGCATAACTTTTCCACTTAAGTTTATTACAAAGTAATCATGATCGCTCTGCAGACAATACACAACCTCGCAGGCTGCTGCTTTAGGGGACCTGCATCTGTCCACACAGGGAGGGCCAAGTGGTCTGGGGAACATGGGGTGCCTGGTTCTGTGGGCATGAGCCCTGCACAGGACGCCAAGGCTGCCCCACACCCCAGATGCTGTTGTTGCCGCTTTCACGGGGGACCTGAAGGCAAAGCCCTGGTGCTCAGGCAGGAGTGCAGGCCAGGCGGGCCCAGGCCACATTAGACCCAGCATTCAAGTCACCCGAAGAGCAGGCAGCCACACACATGAGCACATACAGCCACCCACCAGGCTGTGCACGTGCAGTAACAGTGTCACCAACACCACCTCTAGATTGGGAATCTGCTGCTATTTCGGCAGCAGCCAGACACAGGGTCTTGCCGGGACCGCAGGGACTTGAGACCTGCTGCCCACTGTGTCCTTTTATCCTCTTTTTCAGTGCAAGATACCTCTGGGGTGTCCATGCTGTATCTGTAGTCTTACTGCTCCCTCAGGGAGGGGCCCGGTATGTGGGCTCCAACTGTGGCCTCAGCAACGCTGCCTGGCTGTGGGTCCTGCTAGAGGGCCAGCCTGGACAGGGCCACAGCACAGGAGACAGGGGACATGGGCACCTTGGCAGGAGGGCAGCAGCGCTGGTGCCCGGCCCCTCTGGCCCTTGCCAGCTCTGAGGCAGGCAGGAGTGTCGAACCCTTGAGGTTCTCAGGCCAGGACATGACTGCTCCTCTTTCACATACTGAGGAGGAGGCTGATGGTGTCCGCGGCCCACATGCCTGTGAGTTGTGTAAAACCCCCCTGCTGGTCACCCTGAGATCCCACAAGGTGGTAAGTGGCCCACCTGAGCAGGCCAACAGGCCAGAAGGAAGCTGCAGTCCTGGCAAGGGTGGTGTGGAGGGGGAACAGAAGACCTCTGAACCCCTTAGCCAGGGCAGCACACGGGTGCCAGGTAGGGTCTCAGGGCTGCTGCCAGGCAGACTGACCAGGCTACTGAACCATCAGATCCCTCCATCTCAGCAGGTAAAGCTGAAGCCTGCACCACACTTGATATCCAATGGTGGGCAGGATGGGTGTGAGGGTCTGGGAGCACACACAGCCCCTGCCAAGCCACCATCTTGGAGCTCTGCCTCAATGAAGAGTCACGAAGGCTTCAATGACTTCAGAGGCTGCTCTCTGCCTCTGATGAGCTGAAGGTCCTATATGGAGGGCACCGGCGAGTGTGCAGCCTCTCTGCGCCTCTGCCCAGGGTACCCTCGGAGCTCGTGGCACACCATGTCACAGTTGGCTGGCACCCTCCAGCTCCATCTGCAGGGCTAGCTGCTGCCCGATGGACAGCAGGGGACTGGCTTTGTAGGCCGGGCTGGCTAGCAGTTCCCGGAACCGGGTTCTTTCTTCCTCACTAGAAGAGTGAAGCCCAGAGGTCAGCAGGTGGCAGGGAGCCCAGCCTTGCAGGGAGGACGGAGAAGCACCCACCACCCAGGGCTGGATACCAACCCCGCCTGCATACCAGGCCCAACAGAACAGCAGAGCCACCCAAACAGCATGGGGTACCCAGGGACATCAGGCAGGGTGCTGCCCTGAGGGTGGTCGTGTGCCCAGGAGCTGCTGGGGTCACCCCGCTGAGCAGAGATGGCACTGTGGCAGCCTGAACACCCTACAGACACGTGGGCTTTACATAAGAGGCGCCTGCTCCCCAGAGAGCCCAAAATAGCCATGCACATGAGCTGAGCGAGGGGCGGGACACAGGCTGTCACAGAGCAGTGCAGGACCTGCACCACGCCAGCCAGGTCACCCTTGAGAGTGCTCCAGCCCAAAGGCCACCCATGCACTGGGGTGGAGCTCTGGAGAACAATGAGAGGCCTGGAATGTACCTTGCAGACAGGCCCTGGCGTGATAACTAACACCCTGGCTGAGTCCCAGTTCCCATAGCACATCCAGACCACACTGGCCAGGCTCTGGGTTGTCACAGGGATGTCCTTTTACTCCTGCTGCTGGCACACCGACCCCACACCCCCTGAGGCACCCAGTGAAAGGCCTCGGACACCAGGGCCATCAATAGGTGACAACATGGGTCTGTACTCACAGGAGCTGCTGTCTCTGGGTTGCGCTCATCCGGTTGAACTCGGTTGGCCGGGGCTTCCCGCTCACTCTGCTGTGAACAGAGGCAACCGGCAGTGTGGCTGAGGCCTCCCAGGCCTTTGCAGCCAGTGTGCCAGGGATAGCACAGGCCTTGTGTGAGTGCAGCTGCAGGGTGTCCTGCAACAGCTGCCGCTGCCATTTGCCCTATCACTGGAGTTGGTGCCTACAACCAGGGCCCTGGGATGTACACGCAGAGTCTTCCACTCCTATCCCAAGCCAAGAACAGAAGCAAATGGGCCAGTGGCTGCCAGGCCTTCAGGCAGACACCAGGTCGCCAGCCGCACTGTCATCTGCTGTGACCTTAGAACCCAGACTCAAATACCTCTGTGCTGAGGACACCTGTGTGTGCTAAGGGACCGCCAGGTGGGGGTGCCCACACCAGATGTCCTCAGGGTCTTCTAAGCCAGTGTCCAGGCTTGATTCAGGGGGTACCCAGGTCCCCGTTCCTACTGCAGTGCTCTTCCACTTCAGCAAGAACCACCTCCCAACCCAGGGATAAGCAAGGATGGGGCAGTGGAGCAGCCACCAAGCCTCCTTCACGGGAGCTGTGGGCCTGACAAGAAGCCCCTGACAGTGCCACACACCACCTGCACTGCAGGTGGCTGTGGGAAGCACAGAAAAGTGCCCAAGTTCTAGGCAGCACCTAAATTTAGATTCCTGAAGGGGGGCCTGCTTTCTTATTCATGTTTCTTTTAAAATATGAATGTAAGACATTTTCCGTTTTTCCAAAACAGTGACTGAGCTGCTGTTCACCTGGGGAAGGATTGCTAGGTTCCCGTATGCCCTGCCCAGCCTCTAGGATGTGGCCACTGAAGCAAACACAGATAGGTGCCTCAGGGCTCTGGTCCCAGCCACACTGGCTGCAGTGTGAGGGTAGGCTAGCCAGGGCTGCTCAGAGTGGTGTCCACCCACAATGGCCCCTATGCCTGGTGCCTGCTGGTACAGTGTCACTGCCACCGAAGCTGGAGGTCCGTTCGCCTACAGAGCTGATGCCCTCCTGCCAGGAGCCCATGGGCCCTGCTCTGAGGCGGAGCACACTGCTGGGTAACACATGCCCCATCACCTCGGTGTGACTGTTGCAGATGGGACCCACCCTCACCAAGAGGAGCCAGAGGGTGGCTGCATGAGGTGAGGAGGCCAGGCCGGTCCCACACCCCTGCACCACCACGTGTGCCCTGGGGAGGACACAGCAATGAGGAGGACGCTGACCCCAGGCTCTGTCTGCGCCCCGGCTCATTCCTCTTCAGGCTGGCGGATAGCTGTTTACACAGCCCTCCCTCCTTCCAAGAACCCTGCACATTTTTCAGATGAGAAAACCCAGAAGAGGGGCCGGACCCTTGACCAGGTCACATTTTTGCTCAAGAACCAGACACAGCATCAGCCAGCCAGCGCTGCTCTGCCCCTCCCCACACCACAGCAGCCCCATCCAGTAACCTGCCTGTAACCCTCTAGCTCTGCACAGTGCACTGCTACCCAGAAGGAGATTCAGCAGCCGAGAATTACGTTTAGATGACAAAATTGGAACTGTCAGAAGTACAGATGAAGTCCGGCCGCCATGACAGAACAGAATGCCCGGACGCTGTCCCATCTGCTCCCCAAAGCCGCGGTCCAGCTCCTCCAACCCGGGCCCTGCAGCCCTGCAGCCTCTCCTGGACCACCTGACGAGGCCAGGCTTGGGCTCCAGGCCCTGGGGTGGAAGAAGCACACAGCAGCGTGGGCAGTCCTGGGTGACCACCTGCCAGAGGAGCAGGAAGGGACAGAGGCTCAGGCCAAGGGCCCGAGGCTGGGGTTGAACACACATAGTGGGTGGCCATGGAATAAGAGGCCAGGCAGCAGTTGGACCAGGGAGTCAAGCCTGCAAGAAAGGGTGCAAACAGTGTGCATGCTCCCCAAGCCCTGGCTGACAGCTACAGCACCTCAGGGCTCAACCCAGAGTACAGCTGGGTACAACCCCTGGCCCTGGGAGACATGGGTTCCCTGGCCACGGCTCCCGGGACACTTACCCCCTGGGCAGTGGTGGGCGGCAGGCCTCCAGCTCCTCCAGCTCAGGCAGGGCATCCCGCAGTGGGTGCAGATCACCAACCACCACTGTGGCCCTGCGCTTTCGCTCTTCCTTGCGCTTCTGCTCAGCCAGCTTGATGGCTTCGATTTCTGGGGCAAAGGGCAGGATTAAAGAGGAGTAGGTGCCCTTCACCTGTGCTTCTTGCCATCAGCCACACCCCACCTGGGGACCTGAGTATCGCCTGGCTCTAAGCTATTTTTTCCTGTAATCACAGAGCAGGCTTTTTAATTACAGGCTGAACTAAGCCTGGAGCAGAGACTGGGTGGGGGGTGGGGCTATTTCCTCCACAGGAAGATGCTGGCAGAGCCTGGGCTTCTGGCTGGGGCCACGGCTGCAGAGCCAGTGCCCTCTGTCCAGAGGAATTGATACAGGCATGGCACCTCCTACAGGGAGGAATGGTGGTGAAAGAAAAGAACAGTCATGCAGCACCCATGCAAGGACAGGTGGGGCAGGCCTGGTAGGAGAGGGACGAGGGGCATGGGCACAGAAATAAAGGCAGGCTCATGGGCCTGCAGATGTGATCTTCACCAAAGCAGCTGTGTCAAAACTGCTACCATGAGAAAGGTCCCCATGTGTTCCTGGCTTGTGTGGCTCTTGGATGTGCATGAGCCTGGTCCAAGCTCTGTGCTCCCATAGATGAGGCCACTGGTCCCAAGCAGGCCCAATATGATGGTTCAGGAAAGGCCGCCCCACCTCCGGGGCCACTGGAATGCACAAGGTGACAGGCTAGTGCCATGCAATAGGGGACCCATCTGGAGCAGCTCCTCTGGAGTGTGCAAGGAGGGCTGCAGACCCCAGAACAAGGACATCGATGGGACCCAGAAGGCTTGTTTCAGGGACAAAGCCCCCAGAGAGAGTATGTCCATAGTCAAGAGCAGTCAGAGCCACGCACACCCAGGCATGGAGCCCCTGCAAAGCCACTCTCACCACTGTCACACAAGATACAGCCTGTCACCAACCCTGTGACTCTACATCCTGTTTTTATAAGATTCAACACACAAGAGGTTCAGCAGAGGCCCCTGGATCTGAAATACAACCTAGAACACAGCAGGACAGACACACAGCAGGGACGGGTGGATAGGCGGAGAGACGGACGGATGGACAGCTGGGGACCAGACCTGTGGTCATCGTCTCTCCCTGCAGGAATTAAATGCTACATGCTGGCCGGGTGCCTACATAACCCCAGCAACCCAGTAGGCTGAGTGAGGCGGGAGGACTAAGCTTGAGTGTCACCAAATAAAGGAGTAAAGAAGCAACACTACAAGTAAGAAAAGTCAGTCCAAAAATGCACTAAGAGCCACGAGAAATAAAGGAAAAGAAAATCCCTGTTACAGACACACTGTTTACCTGTTAGACTAGAGAATTAGAGGAATCTGCTAGCATGGCTGGCACAGCACGTTTATCAGGACAGGAGCACGGGGCCCGTGTGTGGAAACCAAGACAAAGAATGGCCACTGTGCTCTAGCATCACCTGGGAAGAAGGACCCAGACAGATCCAGGAGGTGGGACAAGGCAAACGTGAGCTAGTGTGGCCCAGAGCGTAGAACTATGGCACAGCATGGCAGAGGTGGTTCCAAACACAAGGGGCACAGCCACCTGAAGAACGCAGCATAGAAAGCACATGCTCTTCAACGTGCTAGAGGCCCTTGGAAGTTGCCAGACTGAAGCAAGCTTGTAGCAAGCTCACAGCACACAAGATGTCTAGAAAAAGGGAGACCAAGTGGACCTTTATGTACTAGCAATAGGAAGAATTCCATTTACAGTAGCGCCAAAAATTGTAAAACACTCAACAGTGTGAAAAGAAAGGAAAGAAAAGCCCCTGCAAGGTGAGCCACAGCACCACTGAGATGGTGACTCCACCAAACTGGCCACCTGCTGCCCACGGGTTGCTGCAGCTGCAGCTGAACAAAGCAACATGCGACCAGCACAACACCAGAGAGACGCCAAGAACTGGGGGTTGAGTCACCATCACAGACAGAAGAGGCCGTGTGGAGGAGGGCACCTGCCCGAGGCTGAGGCCTCTGGCAAGAAAGGGGGTCTCTGGAAGCGCTGGTGGCAGCACAGCCACAACCCATGGCACCGCAAGAAGGTCCAGCATGGACTCACTTGGACATTGGTTCAGAAAAAACATAAGAAAAGTGTCTTTATGATGTGGCAAAGTTCTCTTAAATAGGACACATACACTACAACCATACAAAAAAAAAGTACTTAAATGCCTGTCACAGAAAAATTTAAGAAAATGAACAGGCCAATCACAGTTTGTGAGGAAATATTTGCAAAACACATAGCTACCCAAGGACTGGTATTCAGGACACAAAGAACCCTGAGAACCTCAGTGATAAAAGGCAAAGTGCTAAGGAAAGGCACTTCCCTGGAGAGGAAGCACAGATGGCAGACACAGACGGCTCATGACAATGCCCTCCTCGCTTTGCCAGCCGACCCAGGAGCAGCAGGCGCCATCCCCGGGCCAGGCCAGGGACAGCACACACGTGGGTGAGGCTGCGGCCACCACACTCCCACGCTGCGGGAGTGGGCACAGACGCAAGACAGCGTTAGATGTCTGGCAGTTACTCATGAAACTAAACATGCACCTACCCTCTGACCCAGCGTTCCATTCCTAAGTATTTACACAAGAGAAAGGAAAACATGGCCACAGACTCGGATGCTTGTCCAGCCTCCCTCGAGCCAAACATGGCAAAGCCAGGTGCCTGCCACAGGCGCGTGCACAGCGAGCCACTGCAGAAGGCCTGGCTCCTGCTCCAATCAGCTTGCAGGCAGGCAGGCAGCGCACTTGGCTCACAGAGCAGAGCGGATGGCGTCACTAAGGGTATGAGGAAGCCAAAGCCTGGAAAGGGATTTCAGCTACACAGGTACGCGTGGCTGTCTGAGATCACTATACACAAACAGCATCTTTAGAAGGAAAAAAAAATCCGTAACAAACTGAACACCAGTGGAATTATTTTGGGGGGATGCAATGACCTGGGAATATGTAAAGTGACACACTGGAGGACAAACGGGGTGGAGAGCTGGGTGGTTTTGTGACGGAGGAGCAGGCACCAAGTGCAAAGCCCACAGGGCCAGGCAAGGTGCTCGCTAGAATGCTTCCCAATTCTCTGAATCCCATCTCGATAATAATATAGGAAGTAAAAACAGCCTGGGAGATGTGGCTAATGCTACATTTGAGGCTGCCTTCCAGCCTTTCATTTCTGAAGAAACAAGGCAATAAATGGGGTGAGTAACTCAAGAAAAACTAGAAAAGCCCAGGTGGGGAACTAATAAAACAGAAATCAGTGATTTAGGAAACAAGAATTTCTGGGCAGGAAAAGACTCAACTGCCTAGCTCATTTAATCAGAAACAAGGCACAGTACAGGGTGATAAAGAGAATGCAAAAAATATTTAATAATGAGAAATTAACATATACTCCTTTGTGAATAAAGGCTGAGATCTGATTATTTCAGGAAAATATGAATGGCAAAAGTCAACTCAAGCAATTAATAAAAAGACCAAGCATCAGCTGGGTGTGGTGGTGAATGGCTGTACTCCCAGCACTCACAGGGTGAGGCAGGAGGAGCATCACAGTTCAAGGCCAGGCAGCTACACAGGGAGTTCAAGGCCAGCCTGAACAACACTGCAAGAGTCTGTCTCAAAAAGCCACACAGAAGAAGATCCAGCACCAGAGATGAAAATGTCCACATCTCTAAAACACACCCTAGAAATGCCTGGGTCTGCAACGCGATGGTCCATGAGTGCTTCCAGAGCTCCCCTACCAAGCACACCTTGCATGGATTTACACTGGGAGTTATGAGAAAGAAAAGGAAGGAATGGGCCATGTAAGCAACACCGCAACACCCAAACAGTGGCAGAGACATAAAATTAGTATTCCTGGAATAAACTGGCAAGTTTCTCTAAAGACTACCTTCAAAAAACATATTTTTTAAAAGCCTCAAGGAAAAGATAATGTAAACATTTCAAAAAGTAAGAATATAAAGAAGGAAACATTCCAAATTAAGTTTACAAAGTCAGCAGAATCACAATAAAGATGACAATCTTTTTTGTGATCTTCGTGTAAAGATAAGAAAATCTTCAGAAGAATGTTAGCAGCTCATTAGCGTCAAGAAAAACAACTACACATTCTGAACAGGAGTGAGAAGAGAGGCGATCAGTCTGCAAGAAGGCTGGCAGGGAGCCCAGGGCAGGTCGGCCCTCAGCCAGGCAGCACGAAAGGGCTGTGCGCAGAACAGCGGGCAAAGGGAAGGACAAGCACATGCAACTTCTGAAATTCCAACGTTCACCAAAGGAACCAAAATGGCTCATAAGCAAGGGGCTGAGAACAGGGCCTCTAGAGATAGCTCTCGACAACGGGACATGCGGGCCCGCAGGTGCTCACACAGCAGGGCAGCTGTCACCAAGGCCTCCCTCACCACCTCCCTGACAGGCCAGGTGACCCCTCAGGCACCCGCTCCAGGCTCCAGGCAGAGTGCCCACAGTTGGGAACTGACTAGTGCCCTGTGTGGGAGCCCTGCTGAACACCGGGTGTGGGGCAGCTGGCATGGCTGGGCATGCAGGGCACAGACTCACTCTGCAGCCATCGTTCTCGCCGTTGCCTTAGCTTCTCCTTCTTGGGCAAAATGGCCTTTGCCTCAGCACCTGTGGAGAGAGAGCACAGAGGAGTCCTGGGTGCTTCAGTCCTGAACCCCTAAGCCGGACTGGGAGCCAGGCTGGTCAGAGTGGGTTCCCAATGTGCTGGGGGCAGCAGCCCAGAGTCTGGCTACTGCAGCTCATGACAGCCAGCTGCACCCACAGGGTGCAGTCCCAGCCTCCCTTTCCGTGGGCTCCGCGTAGCCCTGGACACATTCAGCACACACTGCCAGGTTCTCCAGGCTCCAGGACCTCCAAGTGACCCCTGACCACTAACTACCCAGAAAGCCAGGCAGTTACCAAAGAGGAGGACTCTGCCCTCCACCCAGCGTGACTTTAGGACTGCATGCAAATAGACCACGTGGCCAAGGAGAGGGCACAGCCTACCCAGGGATGTGAACTGGGCAGTCGACAGACACACAGGATGGCAGCCCAGCCATGTGCCTGCCTGCTCTAGGCTGCACTCCAAGGCCACCACCCGGGACCACTTTCCCTGGGCTCTGCAGCATGGGATCCTGGGACACTACCCAGGAAAACACTACCATACATCCCAACAAAGGTGGACAATGTGAACACCAGGTGGGGCTCCTGATGTTCCTGGCCACCTGCACCATCCTGGAGATGAGCACCCAGCACTCATGCTGCTGCCACGTCCCCTCTGAAGCTGGTTGCCCAGCGCAGCTCAACCAGGATAGCACAATGGGTATACTGCCCTGTGGCCCAGGCCTTCTCCACAGGTGCTGCCACCTCTGAGGGACATCTAGTCACCCCAGAGCAGGGTGGGAGGGTACACACTGTCCTGTGCTGGGATGTGTGAGGGCCCTTGTCCAGTGCCACCTGCCTAGCCAGGTGGCACTGGACAAGCTGCTTCTCAACATGTGGCCATCCAAACTAGAGGCCAGCCACCAGTGCACTGGACATCAAGTGTGCAGCCACCACTCATCAGAAGCCACAGGCACAGGGCAGGGCCGGAAGATTTTTAGGCCAGGTGTGTAGAGTGATGGGAACAGTGGAGGGAAGGTGACCTACTGGCTCCAGTACCACAACCAACACTCAGCTGTGGTGACAGAGCCAGGTGGCTTTACATCCTCAGGGTCCTTCCAGCTGCCAACCACCTGCATACACTCTTCTCCCAGGTACAGGGTCCCCAGAGACATGGGGACACAGTGGGTGCCAGGACCCTGGGTACAGTGCAGGAACAAGGCCCACTTGTGCCCTCTCCTAGCCCCAGGACACTGCCTGTCACCTTTGGCTTGGTGTGGTCCTGATGGTCACGAGGTCACCTGGCCCCGTGGTGTGCTGCACATTCCTACCAGGAGGGGCAGGACTGTCCTCAGCTCAGTGCCAAGGACCTCTGCACATGACCGTATTTGAAGCCAGTATCACAGCCCTAAGGTAAAATGGGGTCCTAGGGTCCTCACTCAAGATAAGGCCAGCTCAGACAACGCTCAGACAGGGTGCCGATGGAAGGGGACCTGGCCCATGCCACTACCATGCAGATCAAGGACTGGGGACAGGGCCAGGATACAGGGCAGGAGGCCCTCACTGCCTACAGGGCCTCTGGAGCCTGGAGTCCTAGGGCCAATGGGCAGGGTGGACTTCCCGTATGCTGTGTAGACCGTGGAGTCGTGGGGAGATGAGCTGGCGCCATGCTCAGCCCCTCCTCAGCAGTTGTGGATGAGAATGCGTAAGGAGCACTGATGCCCCAGATGGTTCCCGAGCAGGGCAACCCTGGAGGACAAGCCCCAGCCTGGAGGTCGGCCTCCCAGAATGTGTCTGTCTGTAGAGTCCTCCAGCCCCTTACAGGCCTGCGCCACCACTCCCGCTCTCAGAATGTGTACAGATACTATCTGGTCTCTAGGACCAACTTTCCAGGCCTGCACCATAGAGAACCCACTTGCTGAGGGAGAGGAGACTGCAGCAAGACCCACGAGAGCAAGACAGGAATCCCACCCAGCATCCTCATAGCAGCACAGGGCCAAACGATGCCCAGTGCCAGCAGCAAGGGCACGGAGGGCTTCATCCATCTTTGGGACGTGTCTCCAGCTGCTGCGGAGGGCCACTCCAGTGGGCCAAGGCCCCTGTCCCATTAGGTGGGAAGTGAGGCTCAGCTCGTGCTATCTCAGGGCAAGTCCTGGGGCAGCCAAGCAACGAGCACAGCAGGGAGACCAGACCCCTCCCTCCCTGAATGTCAAGTCAGCAGCATTCACACTGCAGCGGCAGCGAGGAGGGATGGGGATGGGCAGCACATGCTCCTCAATGACAAAGCGAGTGCTGTGATGGCTGCATCCAGAGAACCAGACGGGAGCAGAGGTGGGCATGGTGGGGCACAGCTGGGCACAGCCAGCCCACAGTGGCTACACAGCAGCCGTCCGTTCCTCCCTGGCAACATGGTGGCTGCAGGGCCACAAACCCCACCATGGTGGCCTCTGCTGTCGCACACATGCAGGCCTGACATCACAGTGCTTCCCTCTGCCTGCCTTCATCAGGACCCCTTCATCAGACTGGACACAGCGATGGCCACTGGGAGGTGACCTGGAGAAGGGCGTGGCAGGAACCACAGGACACGGGCTCTCCTGCAGACCAAGTCCAGGCGGAGGGGATGGAAAGCCAGCCACGGGGCTGGTCACCTGGCACATCTTCCACTCACTCCCAAGGTCTCAGGTTGATATGTCAAGGAGAAAAGTAGTACCAAAATGTAACATAAAACAGAAAAACAAGACAAAAATATTTTTTATTAGTCAAGAAATTTAAAACCTCTGCAAGGTCAAAACAATCACATGAACAAATGCAAACCAAGTTACCAAGGGAGAATCCTCCATAGGTAACAACCAAGTCATCCTGCTCTGGTGCAAGCAGCTCTTCCAAAGCAACTGCAAAAAGACTAAGCTGGCATGGTGGCACATACCTATAATCCCAGCACTCTGGGAAGCTGAGGCAAGAGGATCCCAAGTTTGAACTCAGCCTGGGCAAAATAGTCATTTAGTGACATCCTGTATCAAAAGAAAAATTTAAGGGCCTGGGGCCAAGGATTTAGCTCAGTGATTCCGCCACCTGCCTTACAAGTCCAAGGTCCTGGTTTGACCTCCCAGTAACCACATACAACAATGCCAGGAATGGTGACTCATGCCCACCAGTAAGCAGTACCACATACCACAGTGCTAGGCGTGGTGGCTCACACCTGTATCCCAACACTTAGGGGGAGAGGCAAGAGGATGGCTGAGTTCAGAACCAGCCTGAACTACAAAGCAAGACCATCTCAAAAATAAATAAAATAAAATAAAAATTTTAAAACAGGCAGAGGATGGAGCTCAATGTGAAGGCTGTGGGTTTAATCCCTAGTAAAGTACTGTATAAAAAAACAAACAAACAAAAAAACCTGAAAGCCTAAAAGAAAAACAGGACAAGGGCAGAGACAAAACACTCAGGAGCCTTGCTCATGAATAACGTTTGTCCCCCACACCTTGCGAGTACGTGTGCTCTCTCTTGCTCGCGCTCTCTCTCTCTCTCTCTCTATTTCACACACACACACAGAGCTCACTGGAGCTATGGTGCTATCCACGATGACACTCTCCACAGGGACAAGCATGTCACACTACAAACCAAATTCCAGCAGCCTCAAAGAGGAGCATAACACAGCCCAGGGCGGGTTTGGGTCCCGCACACACCACATAGGAGGCAGATGGACAGAGCACTGGGAAGGAAAGCAGGCTGGCCGACCTGCTGGCACAGCCCACACCCCTGCAGGAAGCTCTGGAGAGCAGCGCACATCTGGCCCTACGGCGGGAGCTCTGACAGTCATCCCGGGGTCACTGCAATCTCCCTGGAGAAGTAGATGAGCAGGCAGGAAGCAGGCAGGCCTGCCACAGCAGGCTCTGCAGCACAGGGCCAGGTCTCACCTTCCAGTGCTGCTGCACACACTTCTCCATGGTGGGACGTGACTGTCACACAGTAACTAGGGCAGAGGCTACATAACACTCAAGTCCACCACACTGGACTTGTGTGTGAGGGGTAGGCAGGCGCAGTGGGGCTGAGGGGCTGCCCTGCCTCCTCCTCAGGACTAGGTTCCTCCGGCAGTGCCTGGCCACTGCTAGATGCTGGCCCTTGATGGCACAGGACCCAACACCACTGTGGTAACTATTGTGGGTTGTGGCGAGACATCCCCTCAAAGCCACGGGCTTCCAGTGTGTGGCTGACTCACAGGGCTGGCTGTGAGGGCACTAGGAGTAAGGCCACAATGCTCCTTGATTGAAGTAGTCAGCATAAGATGAAGGAAAAGATGGAAGCTGTGAAGGTCCCTTGTTGCGTTTGCCACTTTCTGCATGTCACGGTTGTTTCTCCTCTGTGATGCCTATATGCCATCTACCCTGCTTCATAGCCAGCTTATTATGACTGAAACCTCTACAAACTATGCCAAATAAACCTTTCCCCTTTTACCTTTGGGTGTCGGTAACACAATAACCGCCTCCTGGGCCTGGAGGGCACCCACACAGTTCCTCACATGGCATGACTGTGAGCCCCAAAGCACAGGAAGTGCGTGTAGCTGGTAGAAGGCCTGTGGGCCCCACCAAGCTCCTGCTGCACATTCCAAATTGCTTCTCAGGCCTTCAGTCCAATAGGCGGCTCCATCCGAGCCCCACACTGTTTGAGCAGGTGCTGCCACCACTGAGGGCAGCTGGGAAGGGACAGGGCCTCTATGTCTGGCAGGGGCACAACCTGGACCCATCACCTGCTTCTGCAGCTCTTTAAGGATGAGCTACTGGATTCTCCATCCCTGAGGACAAAGGTGCTGACCCCAGGAAGCTCCCCCATCACCACGAAGGAAGGGCAGGCAGGACAGACTCAGTCAGCTGGCTCCTGGTCCACTCGGCCAAGAAAACCCCACAGCACTGCACTATATAACGATGTGACAGGACATGTAAGAAATGTCACCGAATAACCACACAGACACCCAGGGCAGCCAGGCCACACTGCAGACCCAGTCCAGGCCCAACAAGCTGCTGCTCACAGGGACATGGGGGGAACCAGTCACTGCCCAGCAGCCCTCAGGGTGACAGGGCCTCCAAGAAGGCCCCACGGAGCTCGCTTCATCTGCCATGCATAAATGTGGGGCCAGGTAGACACATGAGCAGAGCTGGTTACACAAGGTTTCAGACACAAATGTCTTGCTAGAAACCGCTAAAGGAAATCTTGGGCCTCCTCGGTGGGGGAAGCTGACCCAGCATGCTCAACCCAGGCCTGTCCTAAAAGGACACATGGCTCTGCTGCCCTCTGCTGGGCAGAGCATGGGTGCACCGAGGGACATTGACCTCCCAAAGGAAAAGGTCACATCCACAGGCTCACGAGGATGGCAGAGGCTGGACTCTGGGCCGGGGCTGTCACCTGAGAGGGCCACGCGCATGCTCTCCATGCTGCCTTCCTGAGACCTGGGCACCAGATGTGAGCTGCTGAGCTCCACATAAGTAACAGGACAGCTTCCCTCACGTGGTCCCCTGCATGGAGCCAGTGGGCTGTCTACAGATGCCTGTCTGTCTCCGCAGGCCTCCCACCAGGTAGGCATGCTCTTACCTCAGGCTACATTCTCTGCACAGTACAATGCTGGTGTGAGCTCCGTGTCTAGGTGGAAAGGCACAGGCACCAGACAGCACCGCACCATTTGCCAGGCCAAGTACAAGGCACAAGTTTGCTGCCCAGCCTGGGCCTGCACATGCTTGGAAGCTGAGTGAGCTCAGCGTTCACCTAGGCCTGCCACCTCCTCAACCACGCCTAATGGACTCATAGTTGCTGAGAGCTGCTTCACATGGCCCTAGAGCCCCAGAAACACCTTCCAGCACTGACTGCCACACACGGCAAGGCAGAGCCCATGTGGGAACAGGGTCAAGGGGTGTTAGGGTGCTCTAGAGCTGTGACACTCTGCATGCTCTGGCCTATCCTGAGTCTCTTCCCAGAGAACTGCCGCAGAACTGAGCAGAACATCCCAGATGCAGGGTATCTGCCTGGAACAGCACAGCACGGAAGCGAGGCTGACAAAGGTGGCGGGGTGGAGGGGGTGTTCCAGTAGGAACATGAAAGAGCAGAGCACCTAGTCTATACCTGGCCAGGACTCCATCCTAGGCGGTAGGTGCCGTGGTAGGGCAGGATCCCAGGGGAAGATGACCAATGCTGGGCCTGGCTCTGGCTTCTCTGGGCCATGTGCTGTGGCCACCTTAGTTCCAAGGACCCGGACTTGAGAAAGATGAGCATGCGGACAGAAGTTATGTGACCTACCCACCTACCTGGCTGGACACTGGGAGCTGCAAAGCCTTCTACCACAGCTGAGGAGGGCAGGGCCGGGCCTCAGTGCCACAGAGCCCCAAGGCTTAGCCGATTGAGGCCTCAAAGGAGGCCTCAAAGGCCTGAGACTTGGGCCTCAACTAGAAGCCACCTCTTTCATACCACAGCACAGAGAAATCCTCAGTGAGCTCCCACAGTGGCCCGTGTCCACTCAAGGCCAGTGGCAGGGACACACACTGAGCCCAGGACCCAGACCCACAGCATAGAATACAGTCAGCCAGGGTGCTCCCAGGAGATAGGAGACAACATCTGGGAAAGCTACAGCCAAGGGAGAGCGCCCTGGAAGCTGCCTCAGGGGCCACGAGGGACTTAGGGTTTGGAGGGACCGGGATGGGCTCTCAAAGAAGCACCATTCTGAATTTTCCTGGGACCATGGCACAAGTCTCAGCTGACAAACCACAGGCCATGCTGGGCCAGAGCCAGAGCAAGGCAGGAGGATAAGGGGATGCAGCTTGATAACCCAGGGCCCTGGGACTCTCATGGGATGGGGGGCGGGGCACACATGGGAAGGAAGCCAAGGACCCAGGGACACTGGAGCTGAGCCATCCACAGCAGTATAGCTGCCTCCTTACTCAGTGCTTTACAGTACAAATAAAGGGTCCAGATTTCTGTATTCTTCATCAAAAGGACTCAGACAGTTCACCCTTTTGAGAAAGCACTCCATGATGAGGGGATGGGCAGAGGGTCTGTGCACCGACACAGGGCACTCACCTTCCAACTGCCCCAAGAATGGCCACTCCTGCTCCACTGCTATGTGCCCTGCCATGAGGAAGGGACTAGGGATCTCTCCCAAAGGCACTGAGGGAGCAGCTCACTGCAGGGACTTCAAAGCGTATGGCAGAAAGCAGGCCTGCCTGGTCTGCATAGGACAGGA